>JAWNOR010000308.1:0-192500 GCA_035045885.1 Drosophila borealis
TTGATTTTGGTCAACCAATTTTTTTAACCCATCGATTTTTAAAATGTTTAAATGCCAATTGATAGTAGGGATCCCTACGAATTCAAAAAGGTATAACATTTCAAAATCTGACAGTATTTACCCGAGATATTCAATAAAAATCATCAAAAAAGTTTTGATTTTGGAACCGACCCCGAATTTGCGAAAAAACGTGATGTAACCCCTTGCCATTTTGTTGATTTTGGTCAAAATTTCGATTTTTATTTTTTTGATGCCAATCGATAGTACTGATCGTTACGAGTCCAAAATGGTATACAATTCCCAAATCGGACTGTATTTGGCCGAGATATTACAAAAAATCATCAGATAAGGTTGACTTTACAAACGAATCGGTTTTTGGTCAACCACTTTTTTTAACCCATCGATTTTTAAAATGTTTGAATGCCAATTGCTAGTAAGGATCCCTACGAATTCAAAAAGGTATAATATTTCAAAATCTGACAGTATTTACCCGAGATATTCAATAAAAATCATCAAAAAAGTTTTGATTTTGGAACCGACCCCGAATTTGCGAAAAAACGTGATGTAACCCCTTGCCATTTTGTTGATTTTGGTCAAAATTTCGATTTTTATTTTTTTGATGCCAATCGATAGTACTGATTCTTACGAGTCCAAAATGGTATAAAATTCCCAAATCGGACTGTATTTGGCCGAGATATTACAAAAAATCATCAGATAAGGTTGACTTTACAAACGAATCGGTTTTTGGTCAACCACTTTTTTTAACCCATCGATTTTTAAAATAATTGAATGCCAATTGATAGTAGGGATCCCAACAAATTCAAAAAGGTATAACATTTCAAAATCTGACAGTATCTACCCGAGATATTCAATAAAAATCATCAAAAACCTATCGACTTAAATCGGTTAAAAAAAATACAAAATACCAAAGTTTAGCAAGAAACGTAATAACCACTGCATTTTTGATTAATTTGGGTCAAGTCTTACAATGCGGATTAAATTAAATTACAAATAGTTAAGCTCCGTTGAGTCCTGACTCCAACAAATCGAATGATCCAGTGGTTATCCTGGTAGCTTACGCGATTTCATGCAGATTTTATATCTCACCCATATGCGGCTGCAATTTTGCAAATAATACTTAAAATTTAACGGTCGTTAAATTCCATTCGGCTTGGTCGGTTGTGTCACAAAATTTGAACAAAATTCGGCTGAATTACTAGGCGAACAGCAATGGCAGCAGGTAGCCAAAAGTCGGAGACAGCACAATTAAAACTGATTGTGCGCCGGCGCGCCATTGGTCGAGCGGAAATGCATGATGGCTGCTCGGCGAAATAACTGTAACTATCCTTTTGTTTTGGTTCCTAAGCACATTCGTCAATACATATCGACCGTTTGCGTTGTTGTTGTCGCATTGCATAATAGTGATGCCCAGACACGCAAGTGATGCTGTGGATTTGGCTGAATAATGCATATTCCGCTAAAACTAGCCATTAATTTGGGAGGATTTCTGCAAATTTAGTAAATTGAGTCCAATCTTGGGTACATGATTTTTTTTGGACTCGTGAGAGTATTTTAATTTGATTAAATACTGCCAAATTTAAAAATTGGAATTTTTATGGGCAATCAGACATGCTGATCCGCAAGTGTCAAATTAACTATATATTTTCCCGACCGGTGTATTATTATTTTATACTAAGCTTATTTAAGGCATGCAGATTAACATATAAAAGTTTCGTTTAGTAAATATATACATAGAATTAAGATATGTCTACTTAAGAAAATAGCTACATACATACATATACATATGTATCATCTATGCCATATGTCCGTCCATGTGTCCAACAAAATGAATTATCCAGGAGTCATCCTGGCAGCTTACGAGATATCAAGCACATTGCACATCTTACTCAAATGCAGTTGCGGTTGCAATAAATATTTAAAATTTAACGGTCGCCAAATTCCATTCGGCTTGGTCGGTTGTGTCACAAAATTTGAACAAAATTCGGCTGAGCTATTAGGCAAACAGGAATGCCAGCAGGTAGCCAAAAGTCGGAGACAGCACAATTAAAACTGATTGTGCGCCGGCGCGCCATTGGTTATATATATGTATGAAGCTCGGTGTAATAACTGTAACTAATCTTTTTGTTTTGGTTCCTAAGCACATTCGTCGATACATATAAAAGACGCATTATCTAATAGTGATGCCAAGATACGCGAGTGATGCTGCGGATTTGGCTGTATAATACTGTTTCTGCTAAAACTAGCTATTTATTTTTATAGATGGCTACAAATTAAAATACTCTCACGAGTCCAAAAAAATCATGTGCCCAAGATCGGACTCAATTTACTAAATTTGCAGAAATCCTCCCACATAAATGGCTAGTTTTAGCAGATACCCATTATTCAGCCAAATCCACAGCATCACTTGCGTGTCTGGGCATCACTATTAGGCAATGCTTCTTTTATGCAGTTTTGCGACAACAACAATGCAAACGGTCGATATGTATTGACGAATGTGCTTAGGAACCAAAACAAAAGGATAGTTACAGTTATTTCGCCGAGCAGCCATCATGCATTTTCGCTCGACCAATGGCGCGCCGGCGCACAATCTGTTTTAATTCTGGTGTCTCCGACTTTTGGCTACCTGCTGGCATTGCTGTTCGCCTGGTAATTCAGCTAAATTTTGTTCAAATTTTGTGACACAGCCGAAATGCCGAATGGAATTTGGCGACCGTTAAATTTTAAATATTAATTGCAAGCAAGCAACTCATATGGGTGTGATGTAAAATCTACTGATATTTCGTAAAATGCCAGGATAACCATGGATCATCCGATTTGTTGGACATAGGACGGAGTTTGCAAGCGTATGGCATAGATATACATACATACATAGCTATTTTGATAAAAACGGCATATTTTCAATCTTTATTTTCATTTAATTGCATTTATAAAAATGCAAATTTAAAATCAGCAAAATTCAATTTAAATATATGTTGATCCAGGAAATATATAATTTGGTTGACACATGCGGATCAGAATGTCCGATTGGCCATAAAAATATCAATTTTAAAATTTGGCCATATTTAATAAAATTAAAATACTCTCACGAGTCATAAAAAATCTTCTGAACAAGTTCAGACTCAATTTACTAAATTTGCAGACATTATTCAAAATAAATGGCTAGTTTTAGCGGATACTGCATTATTCAGCCAGATGCGCACCATCACTTGCGTGGCTGGTCATTTCTTATATGTGTTGACGAATGTGCTTAGGAATCAAAACAAAAGGATAATTACAGTTATTGCGCAGGGCAGCCATCATGCATTTTCGTTTGCCATTATACATATATATGACCAATGGCGCGCCGGCGCACAATCAGTTTTAATTGTGCTGTCTCCGACTTTTGGCTACCTGTTGCCATTGCTGTTCGCCTGGTAATTCAGCTGAATTTTGTTCAAATTTTGTGACACAACCGACCAAGCCGAATGGAATTTGGCGACCGTTAAATTTTAAATATTAATTGCAACCAAGCAACTGCATTTGAGTAAGATGTGCAATGTGCTTGATATCTCGTAAGCTGCCAGGATGACTCATGGATAATTCATTTTGTTGGACACATGGACGGACATATGGCATAGATGATACATATATGTATGTATGTAGCTATTTTCTTAAGTAGGACATATCTTAATTCTATATATTTACTAAACGAAATTTTTATATGTATATCTGCATGCCTAAAATAAGCTTAGTATAAAATAATAATACACCGGTCGGGAAAATATATAGTTAATTTGACACCTGCGGATGAGCATGTCCGACTGCCCATAAAAATTACAATTTTTAAATTTGGCAGTATTTAATCAAATTAAAATACTCTCACGAGTCCAAAAAAATCATGTGCCCTAGATCGGACTTAATTTACTAGATTTGTAGAAATCCTCCCAAATTAATGGCTAGTTTTAGCGGTTACTGCATTATTCAGCCAAATCCACAGCATCACTTGCGTGTCTGGGCATCACTATTAGGCAATGCGACAACAACAATGCAAACGGTCGATATGTATTGACGAATGTGCTTAGGAATCAAAACAAAAGGATAGTTACAGTTATTTCGCCGAGCAGCCATCATGCATTTTCGCTCGACCAATGGCGCGCCGGCGCACAATCAGTTTTAATTCTGGTGTCTACGACTTTTGGCTACCTGCTGGCATTGCTGTTCGCCTGGTAATTCAGCTGAATTTTGTTGAAATTTTGCGATACAGCCGACGTGCCGAATGGGATTTAGCGACCGTTAAATTTTAAATATATTAATTGGCAGCGATATGGCTGTTTTGTTAAAAAGGACAAAACTTCAATATCTATTTTGATTTAAATGCATTTATAAAAATGCATATTTAATCAGAAAAATTGTTTCGAAAACTTTTAATGGCTATATCTCGGCCAAATAAAGCACGATCCCGAGCAGAACTCGCGAAGGTCCATTTAAAGTTTGAAAATCTTGGTTATATTATGACATTTATTTGTTTTTCGACTTGAGCGGATCAGGAGTTTAGCTTTAATGGGTAAAAAACACAAATTGCATTTAATTTATTTGATGTATTTTTATTCATTTCCGTTTCGGTATAATTTCTAGTTTGTTCTCTTTCGTTTTTAGTACTAGTTGTGGTTTTAGCAATTGTTTGAAATTACTATAAATTATATAATCATAATATTTTTATGTATTTATATATATATATATTTATATATTTTAAAAATTCGCATATGAAATAAAGTCGAAAGTCATTTAAACCCTATGGTTAAACCTGCCACGAGCCAACCTCTTGGTCAACACTCAGCGTTCCGTCCTATTATCAGATTGATATTCTCTTCACTTCTCACTAATCTTAAGCTAAATCAAAAACAAATCAATACAAATTATTATTGCATAAAGGAAAAATAAAACGTCAAACAAAATGTAATAATTAAAAACAAAATTAAAGCTGGAATCGCGGCTTCTACTTTATAAATATAATAATAATAAAACTAATAAAATTAATAATAATAATAGGTATAAGGTATAAATATAAAGTATGTATGTATATATGAAAGTGTGCTTAGGTTAGGCATTGCATTATCAACTGTACAGTATGGCTTATATGCGTATCATATATATATATAGATATATATATATATTATTTATAATATATTATAGGGGGAGGCTCCACTTAAGTATGTGTGTTTCGTACGATGTTGATTATGTTTATATTTATGCGGGGCTAGAACAGCTTTTCTTTAGTTATTTTTATTATTATTATTATTATTATGGGTATGCGTATGTTTATATAATTTAACAAAAAAATGACTGGCTGTGTGTGGAAGAAGAAGACAAGCAGCTTTATCTTGCCAATTAAATTTTCTTTCTTTTTTTTCAAGCAGCTCTTGAATTTGGTTTATATTTTTTTTTCTCAGCTGTTTGTAAGCGTTCCGCCTACATATTTACATACTCGATAAGATATTGGTATGATTGGGTATACATAAAGATGTGGCTCAGGATTGCGAGCTTTATAAATTGTTTACAAAGCAATTGCAGTGCACACACACACATATTCACACACACACACACACAACAAACACACACACATAGAGCTAGACATATCTTAAGTCAGTTTTTTAAAAGCGCTTTGCTGTGTACACAATACTTGGCTACAATGTTTAAATATCGTATATTATGTATTTATACATATAGAGTATGTAAATGTAATGCATGTTGACATCTAGAATTGAGTGTTTCGAATAAAAGAAGCCTTTGGTTCTTTCTTTTTTATCTTTTACAAAAAAAACAAGTTAGCGACAAATGAAAATAAAGAACTGAATCAAAGCTCGCCGAATTAAGCATTAATTAATTGTTAATTTGTATATCATTTTTATAAAAGTACAAAAAGTCTGTCTATTACGCACTCGAACATGAATCGGCATCGAATTGAACCGATTTATATACATACTCTCTCTCTCACTCTCTCGCTATTTTTTTTTTTCCATTTCTCTTGCGAAGCATATAAAACTGAGAAAACAATTTGGTCAACGCGGTATGCCATGTTTAGATACGTATATACTATATCATATCAAGTTGTATTTAAGTTTGTATTTAGTTATATTACGAGTAATATATTAAATTGATGACCTATAGATGATGAGTTTGGGTAGCGGGGCCCATTTACGTGCCGTTGGCCTTTGGCAGCGACCGCACCAGATACAGTTTCTCGCCCTGCTTGTTCGTATAGATGGGCGCTCTTTGGTAGTGTTCGACCAGCTGGTCCAGTGAATGGAACTTTCGCTGTCCAATGCAGTACATATTCTGCTCCACGTGGACACGGAAGTGCTTGTTGCGGCCGGGCGCCTTCAGGGAAACCGAGTAATCACCCATCTGAAAGATAAATAGCATAATTAGTAAGCTGGTTACTTGTGGATGGGGATTATATAAAGACGGGCAATTCCAGAAGAGCAATATACATAGTCGAACAAAAATATATGACGATAGTTTTAAGACTGAGATTAGTTTGAAAAGCTCGCTTGGAAACAGGCAGACGGGGTCGGAAATATCTCCTTCGACGCGTATGAACACCTCCACGGGAGACATGGCAAAATGTTAAAATCTACATATTTGAAATTTCTAGAGCTCGAGAGCCCAAATTTTGAGTACAGTCTATTCGGTGGGCTTCTCAAAGGAGTCCATCCGAATGTAACAAAAAATACTTCTTCTTTTAGTCTAGTACAATTTTCAAGCTTCACTTTAGATAATGATTTCCATATTAGAAAATAATTTGATGCTATTTTTCTAGCCATTTCTTCGATACGATTTACAAATGTGAGTCGGCTTTAGCTAACACTGGAATTGCCCCAAAGAATCTGCAGCGGCCACTCACATTAGTCTCACTGTCTCTGATGAGGAAATCACCATCGTGTCCATGGCCATTGAGGACCGTGTCGCATTGGCTGCGTGTGATGGCGCCATAGTACCAGGATTTGCCCGCCAAATTGGGTCGCTCGATGGGCTGACTTGGCTGCGTTTGTTTGTTATTGCAGTCATTGCGGCGCTCCATGGAGTCGCCGCCGCCACCGCCACCGCCGCCGGCACCGTTGCCGGTGGCATTGGCGCCATTGCTGCCGGTGGCATTGCCATTGCCAGCATTGCCGCTGGTATTGCGATAGGGTGTGGCCAAGTAGTCGTTCAACTCTTGTAGATAATTGCGTGGAACTAAACCGACTTGACCCTGATTATTGCGTGCCTTATACCAGTCCGGATCGGAGGCGGGCCTGTCAACTATCTCGAGGCGATCGCCCTTCTCAAACGACAGCTCCTGGTCATTGTTCGACGTGAAGCTATAGAGCGCCACCTGCAAGCGAGTTGGAAGCACAGTTTAATATGGGGTATGCATATACATAGTTTATATAGCTTCTAGAGACCCACCACAATGTCGAGCACATTCTCCGCCATGGCATAGGTGTGTATCTCGCCATCGTTATCACAATCTTCGGTTGTGTAATTGCTGGGAAACCAGCCAACCGAATTGCCGCTCTGGCCACGCCACCAGCCATCGTTCGATTTCTCCAGTATGAGTATGCGTGTGCCCTTGGTCAGGGAGAGCTCGTCCGGCTGTTGTGCCTGATAGTTGTATTTAACAATGGCGGTGCCAATGGCCTCGGCCGGATCGGGTGGCAAGCGCCGGGACATGGTTGGACTCTCGATTTGGCGTGAAGGCGAACAATTGGGCAGAGTCTTCGAGCCGGAACCCTTTTTCACCTTCTTCTTGATGCTACAAGAGAGAGACACAAGAGAAGGAGCATAAATATAGATTACAAATATTTTCACTATTTAAGAATATATTTTTACTGAATGTAACAACGGGGTTTCTTTTTTTTTGGGTTTAAGAGATTCTTGCTAGCCCTACTTTCTCGGGCTTGCAGTGGATGGGCAACCAGAATGGGGCTTCAATTTGTGTGTGGTTGTGGTTCGTGCGGGGTTTTGTGGGAGAGGGACAAATATTAAAGGCTTTCTACTCGAAATGAATATTAAAATACAACTAAAGCATTAAACGAATTTGTTTATACAATACAAAAGCCGAAAAGCAGTCGAAAAGAAACTAAATTACAAGAAGAAAGCAAAAAAGTTGGAGTAGAAAACAAACTCGACATATTTTTCTATTTTTTTTGGTATCTTTTTTCTGCTGAAATCAGAATAAAAAGAATACTTAAATTTTAGTGAGTTCTCATAGCTATATACACATTTCTTTTTTGTTTGAGGTTTACTCGTTGGATGGGCTGAATGGAATTGCTCTGCAACCGGAAACCGGGGGCAACACGCACCTGTCGAAGAGCGAGGGCTTCTCCTTCTTCACATAGTTGCTGGGCACATAGCCGGATTGATTGCGACTGTTCTGGACGCGCCACCAATGCTTGGAATCATCCAGCAGCAAATAGCGCTCGTTCTTCCGCAAATCCAACTCCTGAGCCCCCTGGGCTGCATAATCGTATTTGGCTACCACGTAGCAAACGTCTTCCTGAGATTTGCCTGTTATAAAGAAATGCAGTTTAGTCAGAGTTCTAATAGCTGATATATTAAAATGTTTGTATATGGGCAAGTCCAGAAAATGGCTGAACATAAAACTAGAAACAACTTTTTTTGTTGTTGTTTTAATTTAACTCTTATTTGAACTTATTTATAATCCAATCTTACTGGAAAAATCAGTAAAGAAAAATGGTCTCCCAAATTAAATGCATAATTCCCAAACAAGTTTCTGCCCTTTTCCCCAAAACTTTACCTCAAAAAACAACAGTACATAATTTCCTTTGAAAATATTAAATAATATATGGCTTGAAGAACAAACTAAGGTACTACAACGATATAATAACAAATTGAATGCAACATTTCCCCAGATTTTATTGAAATAAATTCCATTAGAAAACTTGGAAGACTTAGCGAAGACTTTGCATTTATAGATTCAAAATCCGAAAACCACTTTGATTCACATAAAAAGGCTCAGATATAATGTGATGTAAGCCAAATCTTGAATAAGTTATAAAGGAATATCGGTTTTCACTTGAAATAGCATTACTCATAATCATATACATATGTATATATATATAAATTGATATTACAAAAACCATTTCCGATATGCCACACAATTTTATTTGCCCATTTCCTAGAAACAGCTCCCACCACAAAACCCACTTCGATAAATTTTAATTATGATAATGAAAAATACGCTGAATCGGTAAGCTGTTACAATTATGGTTACATATTTATATGTTCGAAGATAGAAGAGAGCGGATATAAATATATATATGTATATATATTCTTCTGTAAAAGAGAGGGAATATATGTTATTTTCTCTTCTGTCTTCTTTTGTATCTTCTTTGTCTATTATATATTCTCTTCTTTATCTTCTTTTCTTTTCATTTCTTTTCTCTTCTATCTGCTTTTTTCTTATCTTCTCTTCTATCTGCTTTTCTCATATCTTCTCTTCTCTTCTATCTGCTTTTCTCTTATCTCTTATCTTTTCCCTTCTATTTTTCTCTGCCCTTTAATCTTATCTTCTCGTCTTTTCTAACATCCCATCTCATCTCTTTTCTTCTCTTCTCTTCTCTTCTCTACTCTTCTCTACTCTTCTCTACTCTTCTCTACTCTTCTCTACTCTTCTCTACTCTTCTCTACTCTACTCTTCTCTACTCTTCTCTACTCTTCTCTTCTCTTCTCTTCTCTACTCTTCTCTACTCTTCTCTACTCTTCTCTACTCTTCCCTACTCTTCTCTACTCTTCTCTACTCTTCTCTACTCTTCTCTACTCTTCTCTACTCTTCTCTACTCTTCTCTACTCTTCTCTACTCTTCTCTACTCTACTCTTCCCATCTATGTTCTCTTCTCTTCTATCTTCTATCTTCTCTTCTCTTCTGACTTTTCTTCTCTTCTGTTCTCTTCTCTTACGTACAATCGGTATTTATCGACATTGTGCACATGAAAACAGATATCGAGAATAAATAATTAACTTGGTCTGATTATGGTTATATATATTGAATCCACTCCATAGTGAAAGCTTTGCCTTTCAAAAAGAGAACCAGTTGCTAGAACTCTTCTTTATCTTTGCTTTATATCAAGTGCGAGCTGCCGGAATTGCCCATACATATATGTATGTATGTATGTATATGTATTGTGTGCAGAACTCACCGTGCTTCATGTTGCCCGCCATTGATTGTTGTCCAGCGTTGCCAGTTCCGGCGCTGCAACTGGAGTTACCGCTGCTGCTGCCGCCGTTGCTGTAGTCGATCGGCGCCGGGCAGCCGCTGCTCGCTGGCTGGCCAAAGGTCACACTTTTGTGCTGGGCACTGCAGCTGGAGGCGGTCGACAGTGTGCGATGATGCTGCAGCGATTGCTGCTGTTGCAGTTGCTGCTGCTGCTGCTGCTGATGGTGGTGGGAGAGCGAAGAGTGTCGCTGATGATGAGCGGGCGAGCCAGGTGCCAATTGACGACAGCTCTGATAGTTCTGGTGCTGCGGCAGCTGTGGCGGATACTGCGGCGAGCTATTCGCGTTGCCAGAGGAGGAGTTGGGGATGTTGCGCGCGAATCGCTGTGGGTATTCCAACATTCCAGTGTGGGCTCCTCAAAGGCTTGAGAAGCGCGAATGGGGCACAAAATTCCTTTTGATGTGCTCCCAAATGCTGCGTCGAAGATACAAATTTTGGCAAAATGTGGCAACAACAAACAACAAAAAAGTGTTGGCAGCAGCAGAAGTTGCAGCAAAAGCAACAACAATTCGCAATTGTTGTTGAAGATGAAGATGATTATGTTGCTGTTGTTATGATAATGATGTTGATGAAGATGTTGTAGTTGTAGTTGTTGCTGTTATTATGGTGAGTAGTTGTTGTTGTTGTTGTTGTTCGTGTTACGCTGTGTGTTGCTGTTGTTGTTGTTGGTGCTGTTGCTGCATGTTGTCCGCTTCCTCAGCCAGCGCATATTTCTGCTGCTGTTGTTGTTGTTGTTGTGATAGTTGTTGTTGTTTGGCAGCAAATTAAACGTTACGAATGCGGCGAGTGCAAAACAAAGATGTGAAAGAGAAAACGTAAAAGAAAGAAGAAGAAACAATGTAAACAAGATGAAATTAAAGCTGTGTGTGTTTAGCTTAATACGCGTGTGTGTGCGTGTGTGTGTTAATCAAAAAAGCTTTTGCATTTATAATTAGTGCTTAAATACTTAAAAATATAGATATACATACACACATATCTATATATGTATATATAGATATTTGGTAAAAAAAAGCACAAACAAATTTAAGCACAAATATGTAAAAGGAATTAAAAACGGGCCTTCGAGCTAGGATATGACAGAGATCTGATGAAAGTGTGTGTGTGTGTGTGTGTGTGTGTTAGGGATGATAATGCTGATGATGATGATGACGATGGCAATGATC
Source organism: Drosophila borealis (assembly GCA_035045885.1). Classification (NCBI taxonomy): domain Eukaryota; kingdom Metazoa; phylum Arthropoda; class Insecta; order Diptera; family Drosophilidae; genus Drosophila; species Drosophila borealis. The sequence continues at coordinate 11,443 of JAWNOR010000308.1, forward strand.
ATTATGCTGATGGACATATTTATTTGGAGGCAGACAACTGCTGGCCACAAATGTGGCCAAGCGAGAAATGGACGCCAAGTGAAAGTTGCCCCCACTCAAATGGGGCAGCAACACTAAGATTTGAAGCTCGTAATTGAATTCAATTCAATAAAATAAAAAACAGGAGAGAAAAAAAATCAAAACGTTTAACTGCGGCAAGCCGAAGTCGAAATACCCTAACAGACATATAGTAGTTATGCGAGCTGAAGCTCGCAATTGCAGACTATATAAAAGATATATCAAACGATCAAACTTGGAATTTGTGTGAGTAACAACGTGGCGCTCGTAAATGGTAAGTTTGGTTAAGATAACTTGGAAAACAAAAAAGTTGTTAAGAAAAGAATTTTCGAACGATTGTTCCTATGATATAGTAAACCAATCCGGCTCATTTCAATTTGTGGACCATCTGTAGGAAGCAAATTTTCTTTAGATAGCTTGACTGAGAGCTTAGTTCACATTGGGTCAAAAGAGACACAAAATCGATGGAGCTTAACCGATTCTTCCTATGGAAACTTTATGATAGAGTAATTCCACCCTTCCCATTTCTATTTGTGTACTTTATGTAGCCAAAAGAAGCAGCTGTACCAAGTTTTGTATAGATAGCTTGATTGAGAGCTCAGTTCACATGGGTCAAAAAATACACAAGATTCTTCCTATGACAGCTATATCATTTAGTAATCCGATTTGTGTACTATCTGTAGCCAAGGGAAGCAGCTGCGCCGAGTTTTATCTAGATAACTTCAATGGGAGCTTAGTTCGCATGGGTCAAAAGAGACACATACAGCTATATGACAGAGTTAACCCGATTCTTCCTATTACAGCTATATCATATAGTAATCCCACCCGGCTCATTTCAATTTGTGTACTATCCGTAGTCAAAGGAAGCAAATTATATTTAGATAGCTTGACTGAGAGCTTAGTTCACATTGGGTCAAAAGTGACAAAAGATCGATTGAGCTCAACCGATTGTTCCTATGGAAACTTTATGATATAGTAATCCGACCAGGCCCATTTCGATATGTGTATTATCTATATTCACTGAGAGCTCAGTTCACATGGGTCAAAAAAGACACAAGATACTTCCTATGACAGCTATATCATTTAGTAATCCGATTTGTGTACTATCTGTAGTCAAAAGAAGCAGCTGCGCCGAGTTTTATGTAGATAACTTCAATGGGAGCTTAGTTCGCATGGGTCAAAAGAGACACTCGCAGCTATATCGACTGGCTCAAGCGATTCTTCCTATTACAGCTATATCATATAGTAATCCCATCCGACCCATTTCGATTTAAGCACTATCTATAGCCATAAAAAGCAGCTGTACCTAGTTTTAGCCAGATAACTTCACGGAGAGCTTAGTTCACCAGGGTCAACACACAGTTATGTCATCTAAGTTCAACATTCTGATCAGGTATAATATATGCCACATGGGTTGGGAGTTGCCTGCTTGACTGCAACTCACAAATTTCGTGACAAAATGCAAACAACCCCTCGAGGCTAGCGTATATAAACGAGCAGCCACTTGATTTTAATTGATGAATTTTCAATTGATTTGGCAACGCGGCTCGCGGGGAGTCGCCTCGCAGTACGTGCAACAGCATCCACACAGCAGCAATAACCGGAGAAGAAGAAGAGAGAAAAAACCCGCTATGAAACGCGGCCGAGATTGCGTCTGGCGCTGGGACTGGCCCAAACGAGCCAAACGACCAAAACGCTCGATGAGTCACGAACAGGTATTGGAAATGGAATTGGAATTGGAATTGAAATTGGATTGGGTTGACTCGTACTTAACACAAAGACAAACCAACTAACAATATTTGCTGGACAAGTAGCACAGCGAGGGGAAAAGAATAATAAACGTGTCGCTGAAGTTTGAATACCCTTTCAAATTAAATATTTCGATTCTTTGCTCTATCTTTGGACGAGTAGCACAGTGAGAGGAAGAAAAAAAAAGTATAACGACCGGGTCGCTGAAGTTCGAATACCCTCTAATGTCAAATATTTCTATATTTTGAAAAAAAATTTTGTTTTTTTATATAGTATGATATGCAAGCGCTATGTTGGGGAGTAAGGAAATCTTTGAAAGCACAAAAGGGATTATGATATTTTAAGTTAGTTTTCAACCTATTACTCCATTAGCAGGGGAGAAAAGAAAAAATGAAATGGATCGCTGATGCTTGAATACCCTTTAAAACTATATTTATTTCTATAATTTGCCTTCAAGAATTTTGTTTTATGAAATACATTTTCGTATAGCTTATACGATAGCTTTGTGATATGCTAGAGCTATGAAAGAGTAAAGAAATCTTAAAAGCAAAATAGCCAACAGACGTTTATTTCTGAACAACTAAAACCCACTTCCTTGCGTTACGTATTTGATGAGAAAATGTTCATGCCCTGCCCGACGTAAAAATGCAGAGCAAAAATAATTCTATGAGACAGACGTGTGGCATTTGCTGTTTACGCAATGCCCAGCAGGTAAGTGGTAAATGGCAAAGAGATAATCGACAGTTTACATTATGAAGCCAACTTTGCGAGGTTGTTGGCCAAAGCCAAAGTCAATGTCAACAGCCGTAGGCCAGACAACATTTGCGCAAAGATCAATAATTATGCGACCCAAAAAGGTATTGAACATTTTTCGATTTTCAGTCGGCTTTTTGTGATTTCACTTTTCTGACTCGACAGGGTTGAAGGCCAAGTTCGCAAGTTCTGCAAGCTTGATTAGCGTGTTTCGACCAACACCTTCGCAAAAAGCAAAAGATTTGCTGTCATCAGCGATAAGTTTCTGTTTTTTTTTTTCCGAAATAGAAAGAAAATGTGTACGGTGTGTGAAGGCGAAAGCATTTTGTTTTTTTTTTTTTGTTTTGTTTGACACAATGTGATTTTATCTTCCGTATCGCTGTCAGCATTTCCGTCTATTTTGGGGCTTTTCGTTTCGGTTTTCGCTTAGTGTCTGGCCTCGAGAGAAAGCTGAGCGCAACGAAAGAACCACTTAATAGATTATATTCATATTTGCGCAAGACTCGTTTTCTCATGTTCATTGTACAGTTGATGATAGCTGCCATGGGGATAAATATATCAGGGACAGTAGAGAAGACATGAGCAAAAAAAACATAAGTGCAGACATTTCGTGTTTATGCTGGAGACCAAGAAATTGGAAGTGATAACCCAGAAGTTACATGGGTATACAAATAAGGCGGCATTACTATCTTTCTAATCGCACTGTAAATATTTACCAGGCTGATAAAGTGGCTGGCAAGTGCTGAGTTGTCTAATCGCATTGTAGTGCAAATAATGTGCATGACTATCGCTGTGTGGTCAATTCGCATTAATAAAAAATATTTACAATGCAGATTAAGTACCTGGCAAATGTGATCAGTTAGCTGCAGTTAACATTTTGCTATACTAAAGAACTTTAAAATAAACAATAAGCTGGATCTTATACAAGGTGGATGTGCAATATAAATCGCTTGAAAAAAAATATTTACATTGCAGACGAAGTGCCTTGCAGATGTTAGCAGTTACATGGAGTTAACATTTAGTTTAGTAAACAACTTCAAAATAATCAACAAGCGGAAGTTTATGTAAAATTGATGTACAATTCAGTTCGCATTCAAGAAATATTTGCAATGCAGATGAAGTGCCTTGCAAATGGTAACAGTTACATGCAGTTTAGCAAACAACTGTAAAATAAATGTACAACTCAATTTGCATTCAAAAATATATTTACAATGCAGATTAAGTGCCTTGCAAATGTTACCAGCTAGCTGCAGTTAACATTTCATTATACTAAACAACTTTTAAATAAATAAATAGGCTGCAGCTTATGTAAAATTGATGCACAATTTACATTTTACACAGGAAAACGTGACTTCGTGTAGCGCTTCACCAGCTGGCGCTGCGCAACTCTGGCACAAGGCCACCAACAGAGTTAAAACATTGAAATGCTTGGATGGCTACTGCTTATGGCCATTGAACTGGTCTGAGACTAGCTGCTACATCGATCTATTTTGTCGCATTTGTTGAATATTTTGTTTGGTTCAAGACATTGCCAAGGTAGTGCCTTTGTCTTGTTTCGGAGACAGTTCGTCAAAGAGAAAATTGAAAGAGTTGCACGTGCTCGACGGGTTTATGAGGCGGAAAGTTGTTTCACGGATAGGAAATGCTCGTTCCATTCAACGGATGGGCAACGCAACAACCATATCAAGAAACACACTAAAATGTGGCCCTTAAAATTATTGAAACTAATTGAAAACAAAGTAAACAATTCTCTATTATTTCAGATCTTCATAGAGTTGGGGGGAATATACTCTTAAATCACAGAAAATGGAGCAACGAAATGCACTAAAAACAACAAGAAAATTGAGTGATTCGAGGGTGCGGCGTTATCGTAACCAAAGGGCAGCCACAGGCAGCTTGCGTGGAAAGCTATAAACATATATTTCTATAAATGAATGTGCATCTATTATGTGGACATAAGCATCGGAATTAGTGCTGGCATTCTAGCTGCTAAAAGATAGCTAGATCAAGCAATGAGAAGAAAAAAATAGCTAGAAAATTAAAATATATAATAGCTCATAGCTAATAAATAATAGCTGAATAGCTCAACTTATAATTTTTATATTTTCAGCTAAAAATATAGACACTTTACTTTTAACTTAGCCATTAAAAAGTTAAATTGCTGAAAAAGGTTGAAAAAGTTTAGCCCGTCAAAAATCTGAGTGAAAGCTCCTCGGAGCTTCACTTTTGTGCCTCAAAAAGATTGTCGTTTTTTTTCCCGTAATTTTCGTATACTTTTTTCTGCCACAAAAGTGGTTTACTTAACTCCGCTTTTTGCACGAAAAAAAAAAATAATAATAAAAAAAAGCTATCTCCCAAGTAAGAAATAAAAAGGCATTCATAAAATTAGCCGGATTATGGAGATATCCGCCGACGAAAGCTAAAATTATTTAGCTTTTTTCTGGCAACTTTAACGTGCCAATATAGCTATATCCACGACCAAAGTCTGGCAGCACTGATAGAAACGAATAACGGAACTGAATTCAGTGCATTCGAGTTGATTTAGTTATTTTGCGCAGCTGTTGTTGTTGTTGCCGCCAGAGTTTGAATTTAGAATGGATGCTGAAGCGAAACCTGTGACATGTGTATTTTGGGTCGTGGGTTGAACTGCGCCCCGAAGTGAACTGCGCATCCGAAGTTCGGGCGGTGGTTGTTTGAACGCACAGGGGGTTGAGCGGGTGGCGAGAACAGATTGCTGACACATATATATAGCCGCGGGCGGTGTGCATGGCGACGACCATGGTTACCAAAAACTGCAAAAGATGGTACAATGCGAGCCAAGGCGGAAGGAAAACACGAGCAGGCGTTGCATAAAAAGGATTGCGCTCGAAGAGAAAAATGTTAGGTTGAATGGGGGTTGCTTTTGCGCACGCACTCGGAGTAAGCGAGAGAGAGAGTAACTATGAAAGTGCAGAGAGAGCGCAGCAGATACGCAATTTTTGCTTCCTTCTCAGACACCTTCATATGTGTGTTATCCTGGGAAAAGTACCGTTTCGGTCGGTGGTGTGGAGCAATCGAAACGGCGCTGTTAATCGATAAATATGTAAATGGGGAGAACAGTTTAACCAAACATAACAAATACGAGCGAGTTTTGAGAGAGAGCAAGAAAGAGAGAGAGCGATTGAGCACGGAGCACGGAGCACACGAGTAAGTATGAGCGAGACACAAAACAGGAGCTAAACAGGAGCAGCCGTATATTTTGTGTGTACCTACCGGAGACGACGAAAGTTTTTGGCGACGACGACGACGACGGCGATGTCGACGGCAACTCCTAGCAGCAGCCAACGGCCCCAGCCCTTTGTGCAGCAGCAGAAGCGACCATATAAAATGCACTTTCTTCACTCAACTGCGAATAATATTCAAATGTTTTTCAGGCGCCTGCCAAACAGTATTTTTTCACTTAACATACGTTCACTCTACTAATAATAATAATATTACATTAAATGTACATTATGTGTACATCTGTTCGTCTGTATGTGTATATATATAATATGCTGGCCAGTTGAAAATCACGTTTATGCTTGTATTTGACACTTTTCGTTTGTAGTTAATGACGCAACCGCACTACGTTACATTCAATGTATGCTATTCAATAATTTCTAAGAATTATTTCGCGTTTGATTAATAATTTTTAGCAATTTTACCGGAGCCACTTCTTCGTCGCTCTCTACAATTTCGATATTATGTGTCGCCCACATCGATATTTTTACTCTCACGAATCGAGTACTTATTGTGAACAGCTGTGGCATCGATAGGCAAGCTCGTGCTTGCGATTTATTATCGCACCAACGCGATATTTATCGAATTAACTAACAATAATATATAGAAAACAAAAAGAAACAAGATTTGTTTGCTTCGAAAAACTATGGGTGAGAGGAAATCTGGAAGCGTGTGGCGTGTCGGTTACGCTTCTGATATGCCGCAAGCAGGCCAAGTTGAACCGGGTGACGAAGCGGCCGCCGCTCTCCGTCGCAAACAGCGCTCGGGTTATAGGGCGTCGGTCAAGTACCTGCGGGGACTTGACGCCCGCAAGCCTGAATCGCTGACCGCGAGGGAGTTGCATCTGAAAAAAAAGCACGTGTACAACGTGCGGCGATATGAGCGTCTCACCAAGGCTGACTCCACACAATGTGCGAACGCTCGAACGCCTGGGCCGAAGCAGACAGCTCAGCCAGGTGAAACGGCAAAAATGGAACCTCCCAAGCCGAAAGCAGCTCCATCGTCGACTACACTGCCCAAAAGGGAGAGAACAGACGGCGTAAGCGGCGGTAGGCAAAGGCTTGATGACAAAGCAAAGACCTCGGAGCCCAATTGCCGGCACCCGGAAGATATTCCGGCCGGCCTTGGCTCCAATCCGGAGCTCAAAGTGATCATTATTGATCGAAACGACCCGGAAGGGAAGATTTCAACCAATAACTGGCTCATTTTGGAAAAAGTTATCATGCAGGCCCAGCATGATGCCATGTCCCGCAGCGAAAACCCATTTATCGCGGAGTTCAATGGCATCAAGTGGTATAAGGGCGCCAAAGCCGTGGCCTGCTCCAACGAGGCAACCGTCAGTTTCCTCAGGGACACTATCCGGGGCGTTGGCGAACTTTGGCCAGGGGCGAAAATTGATGTTGTCGCTAGAAGCGAGCTGCCCATGCGTACGACCATTAAAGTGTGGGTTCCTCCTCCAGTTTTAGAGAACCAGCAGCTACTGGACATGATAAAACGACAGAATCTGGACTGTGACACTGACGACTGGACGATCATAAGGGGACAGGCTCGCGATGAGGGAAACGGCACAGATCTTTGGCTCAGCATTGGTCTGGTGTCCAAAAGCCAACTCCTCAAGAAGCGGTGCCAACTAAAGCTGGGAATGGGCTGCCTGCGGGCAATTCTTGGCAGTAAATGAAGCGTTAAATGCCTTTTTATCAGTTATAGGGTTAAGTTATAGAATACAAGTCACAATAAAAAGGAAACCCTAAGTAATATAAGAATAAATTTTATAGATTTCAAATGGCAAACATTTTTAAATTAAATTTTCAAGTGCTTTGAAGCAGAATTTATCAGGAAGATAAACTAAAGTTATCATGATATTCAAATTTTACAGTTATCCATGCACATTACATTCAACTGCAACTGCCAAAATACCACAACTCTTCAGTTAGCCGTATTTAAAAAATACCAAAATTAATCGATACTCAATACATTGTTTGTTATTGCACATAAACATAACCATAACCATGGCATCGAAGCATTCAACTTATTTATTTAAATAACCGCTAATTTAATGTAAAAAATGTTAAATTTAAAAATGTTGCACGGCGTGAAAATGGCGACCATCCGCCTGAGCCGCCAGTACACGTCGAAGGCTAAGCGCAGCGTCTTGTTGCAGGACCAGAGTAAAATAAAAAGTATAACGGGATAAGCACGTTGAATTCGGCTTTTAAGCAAAATCTCTTTCAGACTATGAACCAAAGACAAGCGATGCCCATACGAATCGCGTCTATGTGTGGGGCTTCCAGGAGACAGGAGCTCTCGGGCTGCAAACAAACGTGAAGAAGGCCAAAGAACGTTACACGGAAATGGTGCATCATCCGACCCGGCTGCAGTTCTCGAATAACAATGAAATAACCGATGTGACCGCCGGCTATGGATTTACGGTGTATGCGGTAAAGCGCTCCGATGGGCAAACCTTGTTTGGAAGCGGACTCAACACCGACTCGCAGCTGGGCTTTCAAGTCAAGGGCAATAAAAAGGATCCCGCCAATCTAGATGTGATCATTTATCCTACAGCAATTCAGCTGCCGCGCGAGCAGGGCGAAACGGATGAGGATATGCAAGTGCGCTGCATGTCTGCCGGACGCGCACACCTCGTCGTGGTCACGCAGAACGGCACCGTCTTCACCATGGGACACAACGCGTACGGCCAGTGTGCGCGCTCCATCATTGAGGACGAGAACTACACGGGCAGTTCGCTCATCCATCGCATAGCCCAGACGGATATATGCGGTGCCGAGGATGAAATTGTTGCCGTTGAATGTGGACAGGATCACACCATGCTGCTAACAAAGCTGGGACGCGTTTACAGCTGCGGCTGGGGTGCCGATGGCCAGACAGGGCAGGGCAACTACTACAGCGCCGGCCAGCTTACGCTTGTTGGCGGCGACATTGAAAAGGAGCGCATTGTGCGCATTGCCTGCGCCTCGGACTGTGTGCTGGCGCTGAACGAGCACGGCGATGTCTTTGGCTGGGGCAATTCGGAATACGGCCAGCTGGATGATTCAGCCGATGCAGCTCCACAGATCTGCACGCCCCGAGCACTGCAGCTAACCAAGGGCATAGGGAAGGTTAAGGATGTGGCCGCTGGCGGCTCGTTTTGCATGGCTCTGAACGATCAGGGCCTGGTCTACACCTGGGGCTACGGCATCCTGGGCTTCGGTCCGTTTGTGGAGCAAACGTCCAAGCCGCAACACCTGCTGCCGCCGCTATTCGGACGCAACGATTTCAGCAATGCAACCACTGTGGTGTCGATAGGCTGCGGCGTCTTTCACATGGGCGCCATCAATTCGGATGGGGATCTCTTCATGTGGGGCAAGAACCGCTTTGGCCATCTGGGCGTGGGCCACAAAAAGGATCAGTACTTTCCTTTTAAGGCGGCCATCAATGGCAAGGTGCTGAAGGTGGCCTACGGCGTGGATCATACCATTGCTTTGTGCCGGCCGCATTTGTAAATAAAGCCACAAATATTTAAAGATCACAAATTCGCGTTTTTAATACATTTAAATCGATTAAAGAACATTTAGATTAGGTTTCTTTTTTTTTCTATTTGCTTGATAATGTTGTTGTCATTTGTTTCTTCTCGCAAATGTAAATAGCTTTTTTTTTTTCGATTTTTGTTTTCTATATAAATAATTGTTTAGCACGCGTACGCATTTATAGTTATAGAGTTTAAAGAGTATATAATATAAAATATGTACTTGGAATCGAATGCAGTGTGTATTTATATGTATCAAGTTGGGAATGGGTTTTATTTGGGTTGGTTTACCCCATTTATATTTAAATATACAATAGAAAGTTGCAGCAATCCTAAATCTCTACTCTTATCAAACCCAATTCGCACTCGTATTTTTTAGTATTTGTCACAATTTCGTCAATCGCATTTAATTGCTTTCTAGGTACATTTCTTAACAGGGTTTCTTCTCTCTATATATATATACATATATACATATATACATATATATATATATATATATATATTTATATGTATATGATTCGCTATTCTTAACTGAGCTCAACGAGCGACAGTGCAGGAAGCGCACAGCTCGTCGAGACGCTTGGCCAATACAATACGATCTGTTTCCAGTTGATAAGCATGGTTACATCGCACATAGAGAGCCGGGCGTGTGTCTTAATTTCTAGCCCGACACGAGCACGCACATCGCAACACGACTTGCTCGTGTTTTTTAACAAAATTGCGCACGACAACAATTAACATATATGGGTATAAATATCTTTAATTATAAATTTGGCTTATATTGCAATTTAAAATGATGTAAACTCAATAGAAAGGAAGGAAGAAAATGTTTGAAGAAAAATTCGAATTAAAATTAAGTAATATTTTTAGGCCCCAAACACGAGGTCATATTTCTTTTACATTGTTTTTTCTTAATGTGTGATTGGTTAAAATAATATAAATATTAATGTAATTTAGCAAAAGTAATAAGTAACTTGAATTAACTTTAAAGCAAACAAGTCATAAAACATTTGTCTTGAATAACAATATAAAAATATGCACAAATAAAAATAAGACAAAAATAAATATTCTACAAAAAATTTAGTTCAATTTCAGGATTATACAAAAAGTCGTGCGCTCTACATTAATGATCGAGCCAGTTGCTCGCGTGTTTTTGATAAATTGATATTCGTGTCGTGCTTTAAAATGTTAAGACACGCGCCCATCTCTAAGTAGAACTAAATACTACGCACAAGTTGAGGCTTTCGCCTATAGATCATCGTTTTACACACAAACTTACGGAAATCAATACTAATTTGTCTTTGTTTGGGGTTTTGTTGTTGTTTTTTTTTTGTTTTTTTCGTTTTGTTTAGTTTTTGCTCTTCATATGTTAATAATTTAAAACATTTGCGGCGCACGACCAACTGCAGCTCAAGCCACCTGCTGCTGGCGGGCCTCGTTCGCCTCGTAGGCCTCCACCTCGGCTATGTTGGACAGGTCGTATTCAATCACGCCCTTGCCCATGAACTCTGCATACTTGCCGGCATCCGGAAGAGGTTCGGCTGATCGCTTGGCAACTGCAAAGGAAAAACAGTCGTTAAAAAAACGAGTTATAGTGCTTTAGTCAAACGTGGCCGACTGTGCAGATACCCTGTACCCAAGCGTTAAAAAAAATTCACTCTGCCTCATACTATATTAATTCTTAAATAACTTCATTTTTTTTGTTCAACATTCTAAGATTTGCGGGCATATAGTATATACCCCTATATAAATACTTGTTTAGAAGGTTCCTAGGAAATCGCTTCCTTAATTGTTATACCTAGATTAATTGGAAATCAATATTCAGCTGCGATTAAATCGAGTTGGATTTCGATATATATTACTTTGGGGAAAAGAGAACTTTTATCTGAGAATTTAATACAGAACCTTGGACAGACAAAGCTGGATCGATCGACAATTTTAGCTGATCAGGAATACGCAACACTTCACAATATCTTTGCTACTATATAATTTGAATGGGTACAGGCTAGAAGTGCATTCACTTACCACCAGACACATATTTCTCCATCATGTAGACCTTCATGTCGTAGCACTCGTTGGCTATGCGCTCCGAGATCATCGACAGATCGGTGATGCGGGGTGTTATGATGCGCATATTGCGACGGACACGCTCCGTGTCGATGTTATAGTAGCCGGAGCCCATTTTCAGCATCAGATCAACGAAACTGCTGGGCGGCAGCGTGGTGTCGCGGTCCAGCGGCATGATGAAGCAACGATTGGTGATGGTGTCGATGATGGCCGACTGGTTCTCCTTGAAGTCGTGCATGAAACGCCCGTGACGGCCATCCTTGAAGTCGGGCACATCGATCTTGGCATAGCCATCCTCATCGCTGCTATCCAGCTCGATCTCCTCGCGGAAGAAGTTATCGTTGACCTCGCCGAACTGGCTGCCCGCACTGTTACCGGAGAGTTGGGGCAACAGGGAGCGCCAGTTTAGGCCGAAGGCGTCATCGTTGCGCGCATAGAAACGTGGCATCTCCATTGAGTCCTCCGCATAGGGTACATCGCAGAGGGCATGGTAGCGCATGCTCGAATGATTCGGGGCATATAGCCGGTAAAGTGTCCAGCCGCCCAGGACGCCCATCAGCATTACGATAATGGCGATCAGGAACAAGAGAAACGATTTCAGACAGTTATATTGCGGCCGATTGAAGACCATCGACTCTGTGTCCGCATCGCTGTACGCTATTTTGGGCTGCGTTTAGAAAATCAACAATAAATTCATTTTATTTATGCACAATAAATACTAGACAGTGGTGGCCATATAATGAGGAACACTTTTTTGTATATCTCTTTCAAGTGAAACTTATTATTTGGTATGTTATCTATATTGCGTCTGTTGAAAATACATTCAAAAATATAACTATTAACAAAGTGTTACTAATTACATGGCCAGGACTGTAAATGAATTTCTAATGACTAATAACGGTCCGTTTCGGCACGCTCTCAAGCAAAGTTCGTTTCTTATCACGTTCTTTATCGTTTTCGCTATTGACTCCAACGGATTTTCAAAAGAGAACATTGCATGCAATCAGTTTCAATTAAACAGAAATTACAGCAACTTGCATGCAGAATGTTACTAATACATGAATATGTAATGCATCTGCATATATATATAAACATAGCTGTGGTCTAGTGTTTTGAGGTTAGCTATTTTGAACATTTTTAAAGATCTTCTTTTAGCTTAAAACCTCACTTATTTCATATTTAAATATGCATAAGGGAAATCAATTTCATGGCTTTTTTACCAGGTTCTTTTTTCATATTTCATTATTATTATTTAACGGTACTTGGGGTATATTAAGCTCAGTTTTGTTTCTCTGTTTAGCTTTTTACTGCAACCATTTAGCTGTTTTTAGCTGGCAACACTGCTGAGCTCTCCGACAAATGCGCTTTTTTGCGTGTGGGAGTGTGTGTGTGTGTGTGGATTTATCGCTGATGAGCAAAGGGCACAAATTGACTTCCATGCATGAAAAGCGGCGCCATTGGAGGAAGAAAAAAACAAAACGCAAATGACAAAAACTTTGCTGCAGAATGCATATTTGCATTTACATGTACATACCAACACACATGCATATAAAACTTGCAATGGAAGCATTTACAAAGAACCAGAGCAAAAAACAACACCAAATAAAAAGAAAACTAGGCAGCAAATAGACACAAGAAAATGGGGGAGGGCGGAGGCAGTCAGAACTGAAGTCGTGCTGCTGGCTGGCAATGCCAGCGCTGCGCGACCTCAAAAAGGAGCGAAGTAAGGAGTGCAAGGACACACATGGGAATTCCAGCATGGAAAAATCGATAGATATGCATGCTGCTGAGAGCACACACACACACACACAAACACACTCGCACGTATACATACTTATGCATGTACATAGAAAATCTCACAGTAGCAGACGCCCGCCCACACAAACACACGCGAGGGCAAACGAAAACGAAACTTGTAGCGCTGCTGCACGAAGGACACGCTGGATATGTAGGGACTGACAAGGACACGAACGATTGCGCAAAATATATACATATGTATGCATGTATGTATATGTGCTTTCTAACTGCACATAACTTACACTGATTAGTGAGCCATGATGCATGATAGCCTCGTCATTTAGATGCAATGGCAACGGCACCTTCTCCAGATCCTTCTTTTCACCTGTTAATTTAGCCAAAATCGTCATATTTCCTTGTTTAACTTTATGTTCGGTGTGTTCGAGATTATTGAGCAATTTCGTTTGAAATTTTGTTGAATAGTTAACCGAAAAAAACACAGACGTTTGCTGCCAACTACACCTGTAATGTGTTTACTCTTCAATTATTTTTTTCACTTTGTTTTTGTATTGCGCAGCAAACTGCGTAGCCAAGTAGCCGATATATCGTTCTTACTTGCCTGCAGTTACTTGCATTAGCATTATCGATATGTTTGTTATCGAGTAACGAGGCCAGCCGCTTTATTTGCTCTTAATAATGTGTAATTTATATATCTACGCAATTCCAATATCTAAATACTTTTAAACAATTCAAAAAGTCTTTTAACCACGTAATTGGTGCATTTGTAAGTTGCGCATTACAAGTTGTTGCGTTCCAGTGGGAACAAGTGTTTCTCCAAATATCGATATCTTACCGTTAGTAATCGCTGGACTGTAGGACAGTCGGCATATTGCTTATCGCTGTACAGTATGACAGTTGATATGTTTGATGGTCTGACGTGTTGCGATTGCAATTGTTTTTTTCTCTTATTATTATTGTATTCTAGCTGAACTTGTAAGGCATTTATTTATTTAATATATATACAAGTAGCTAGACTTTTTAAAAAATGCAAGAATGAACACAATCGAAAACAGTTCGTTATGTTAATGTGCACCAGTGAGAACAGCCTATTTATGGGCTCGCATGTTATCGCTGGAATGTATAACAGTTGAGATGCTTGATGGTCTGACGGAAGATTTAATCTGTACTACTAACTGAATTCTTAGATGTACAATGGGTGTTCAGGGCTTAACACTATTTATGACTATGCTGATTCGATAGGAAGGCCAGATGACCCTTGGGGCACTTATTGGCATAGTGACCTTTGTGCCCGCATTTGTAGCAGGTGATCTCCTCCAGCGGCGTGGGCACTTTTATAAACGCCGGCGGCGGATGATTAAGCACACCATCATCGTTGTTCTCCCCGCTGTGGTCCATGGCGTTAATGTTATTGCGATGCTCCAGGCTGCCCACATACTGTTTGCACGAGTTCGCCTTGTGTCCGAGCTCGCCGCAATAGTGACAGGTGGGCAGTTTCTTGTGCAGTTGATCCTTGCTGAGATCGGCGAGGGGCGGCAGCTCGAACCGCGGATGCATGTGCTTGCAGTTGGGTCCATCCGGACAGAAGCCGGCCAGGTAGTTCATGCAGAGCACACGCCGCAGATGCTGATGCCGGCAGTGTGGACCGTGGCGGCAGAAGCCGCGCTTATACCATGGACAATCTTTCACCTTGCTCTGTGGATCGATGTGCAGGAACGGGCACTCCTTGTTGTGGCAGGCATTGAAACGTGAATAGAAATAGCATTCCGGCATCTTGGTCATGTCGTACTCGTGCAGAAACTCGCACTGGTCGCCCTTCTTGCAGAGGCCGCGCAGCCAGTGCTTGCAGACGATGGTCCGATCGCCTCGTATGTGCCGGAACGGGCAGGCGCTGCCCTTGTCGCACTCCTGGCCATTTTTTGTGATAAAATTGCAGACTGCGGC
The DNA here is from genome assembly GCA_035045885.1 of Drosophila borealis. Classification (NCBI taxonomy): domain Eukaryota; kingdom Metazoa; phylum Arthropoda; class Insecta; order Diptera; family Drosophilidae; genus Drosophila; species Drosophila borealis. The sequence continues at coordinate 26,549 of JAWNOR010000308.1, forward strand.
AATGGACTTGTCCATGCCATAGAACGGCAGCGGTATGGCGCCCACCTGTTCAATCAGGTCGCGCTCCGCCTTGAATTGCAGACTGTTCACGTTCGCCAAAAGTATATCCATGTCGATGCGGTACTTTGCTCATAAAAAACTAAAAAAAAAGAGCGCGTTGTTTTGGGATTTGTTGTTTTTTTTTTTTTTGGCATAACACGCCAAAGTATCGATATTATCATTGCAATCAGCCACTGTATATCGGTATATCGATACTTGGATAAGAAAGCAGGTATGCAGTGCTTGCCGGTTATAAACGATGTAACTGGTATCTTACTAGTCAGATAGATTTGCCAGCTAGTTTTATTAATTATAATAAAAAATAATAATAAAAACCAACAAAAATTATTAACTTACTTTTTAAGCCAAGTAAAATGATTCACAACAGCTCAAAATTTGCATATTAAGTGCATAGATGCAATAATAAATTTGAATTATGGACATACATAATATGAGACCAGTACTAATAGTTAATTGCCAGTTAATAGAGTAATTTAAGGGTTTTTTTTTATATAGCGATAAGCTGATAAAATCTAACTTCCATGCATAATATAAATATATTTTTGCAAATCGAATCAAAGGTGGTTTTTTTTTTTAAATTGCAAGCCGTGTGATCATTTGAAAATTGTACGCAACTTGATAAACATGAATGTTAAAATTAGCTGGCAAATTATTGTTTGGTACTTTTTTAATAGATGATGGGAAATTTTTTTGCGCAACTGCATACCAGACATTGCCATTTGTTTACGCGCTGGCGCTGGCAATCAAAAATGTAGCTTCGGTTGAAAGGTTAATAACTGTTCGCAGCAACAACAATTGGGCGCGTGCGGATAATGTGGACTCGCCACGCCCACTGAGAAAAGGAACCAAACAAAAATTTTGCAGAGTTTATAGCGCCGCCATGCTGCCCATCTACGAGCGCTTGAACGACCCCAAAAAGGCGTTCTTTCGTTTAACATTTGCCCGGTTATCGATAATTGCCCTCAGCCTGCCATTGGGCGCATTTTGTTTCTGCGTGGTCTGGTCGCTGTTTAATGACTTTGTGCGCTCCACATTTACGCACTGCGACGTGGCCAACTATTTGCCCTCGGTATCGGCGGCAATCGGTAACTATGAGCCGCAGAAGACGGTCTGGCGCCTGGCCGTAATCCTGCATCTGCCGCTGCGGCTGACGGTGGCGTACACGTACTTGGAATACTATAGGGAGCACATTAAGCGCAATCGTCGCATGTTCGGCATCCTGGCCTGCACGCTGAACGTTATCGAGGACATTGCTCTGTTCTGCCTGTCGCTGTGGACCTCGGCGGACAACTACGAGATCCATCGGAACTCGTTTGTGGTCTTCATAGCGAGCAGCGAGTGCTATATGCTGATCTCGTATCTGTTGAATCGGGGCGCACGCAAATCCGTGCTGTTGCCGCACGAGGAGAAGTCGCTGCGCTACAAGCGCAATCTCTTTCTGGTCAATGTGCTGGCCTTCGGCCTGGCCGGCTACTGCTTCATGCGGCACAATGCGCGCTGCGAGGCCGGCGGTAAGCAAACATCTCCAACTCAACCTTTACGAATCATCCATTTATCCAATCTTCACTCTCCACAGTCTATACGTTTTTTGCGCTCTTCGAGTACATTGTGGTGCTAACCAATATGGGCTTCCATATGACAGCCTATTGGGACTTTTATGCCTTCAGCATTGTCTGCGATGCCCGGAACGGTCTGCATATAACGCGTTCTTAGCCTGCCAACGAATGCGCCACGTCCAGCGACCGTATTTCCGGCGTATTGTGTATATACATATGCGGTATTAGCTTAAGCTCAAAGTTTACTTAATTTTATTTAAGATATCAACTGAATCACATTGTCATTCAGAAATCGATTTAGCTTTTATTTCAATAAGAAAAAAACGTAGTCAACTTGTAAATGTCTTGAATATGGAGCAACTGCTGCCCATCTCTGACAAAGATCCGACGAAGACGTCTGTCCGGCAATTCAGAATCTCGATGTCCAATCTTCTGCTGGTTGGCTGCGCGCTGGCGCCCTTCACCATGGTCTATACAATACTGATGACACTGATATTCGATTATGCGAGCTCCACCTATACGCACTGCGAGGTGCTGAACATTCTGCCGTCCATGTCGACGGTGATCCGAGAACAACAACACCTGTGGATAGTCATCATATGGGCGCAGCTGCCGGCACGCCTTCTGGCGGCTTGGCTCTACTGGCGCTACCGGAGACGCGGGCTGCCATTGCGGGCACGCATACTGAAATACCTGTCCCTGTTGCTGCTGGTGTACAACAGCGTCAGCTCCGTTTCGGTGGTGCAATATGGTCATCTTTCGGGCACATTTCACAATGCGACAGCACTTTCCAGTTGGACAACGGGCCTTGGCTATATAGGCCTCTCCCATATGAGCCAGAAATTCTGTGCAAGTGAGCCAATGTTGCCGCACGAGAGGCTCTCCAGCCGCATCAAACGCAAGATGCTATTCACTAACTGCACCGCCATGGTGGTCATGTGGCCATTTTATGTGCTGCACGTCAAATTCTGTCTGACAATGGGTAAGTTTTGGTGAAGCCTTTTAATTTTTCGACTATATATATGTATACATAATTGATCAATATTATTGGAAGACTCGATCTCGACATGTCCGAGTGTCTGTTGAGTTATATCTACGATGGGAATGTGAAGACATATCCCTGAAGTCCACAAATCTTTGTACATCAGTATCCCAGATACGTTGATTCCTATAAGACAATGTTTTCTAATTGGAGTTGTCTTCAAAATATTCTCCTTCTTCCCTTAACTCCCTTCTCACTATTATATAAATAAATATTTATTAATAAAATATGAACTGTTGCCCACAAATCTTTTTGCATCAGTATCCCAGATGTTTAGATTCTTATAAGAAAATGGTTTCTAATTGGTTCCAATTGGAGTTGACTTCAAGATATTCTCCGTTTTCCCTCAACTTCCTTCTCACTGTGTGATAAATATTTATTAATAAAATATGCATTTATTGTATTCTATTTTTTACTTACAGCCTATTCGATTTTTTCGTTTTGTGAATACATATTGACCTTGTCTATAGCGTGCCATATATGGACATCATATCTGGATTTCTATCATGTCTATCTGTGCCTCAATTTACATTTTGGTTGCTCTTTGGCAGACGCATAATTGTTATGGAATTGATACTCTTTTTTAAAACAATACTAAATATATATGAATACAGGTTTGTGGCTGCTACGCTTCATAGATGCGCACCAGATCCTCAATGGTAATGGGATAGCTGGTCACGGGGCATGTGCCCTGTTCCTTCAGATGCGTCACAATGCATTTCCAGCAATAGACATAGCCGGAAACGGCGCACGCTGTTGCCGTTTGCAGCGGCAGCAGGCAAACGGGACATTCTCCGCTCTTTGGCAATGTTTCGCTCAGCTCCTTGGGCAGTTCACGTTCCGGCATGGCCTCAGGATTTTGCAGTGTGCCGCCCAGCTTGCGGCGCTGATCGTTCGAGTACCACCACTGTATGAACTGCAGGAAAAAGGCCAGCACTTCGAGCATCTTTAGGAATAGATACGTCCATTTGTCCTCCTTGGGCGGCTCGCTGGGATAGCGCAGCGTCAGGCGTAGCGCACGAAACAGCGGCGAGTGGCTGGACGCATATTTGATTAGGTACAGGAATGTGTGGACCGCCTTTGAGGCGTTATAGACATGAAACAGATTGATCAGCTGCGACTCCCAGGCATAGGTGTCCTCATGCTGTGCACTGCGCGCTCGCAGCTTGCGCTCGACATAGGGCAGCAGAGTCAACAGCGTCGCGGAGCTGAACTGTTGCCGGCGGGTGAGCAGCTCTCCGGTTGTGCTGGCCGTGCGCTGCAGTCCGTAGAAGCTTTCGCCGAAGGAGGAGGCACGTTTGCGCAAATACAAATACTGTAGAATCCATGTAACAAGCGGCGATAGCTCCTCGCGTACGCGTATGTTGCCCCAAAGCTTAAAGTCCAAACGCAGGCCAAAGTAATCGAAAACTTTGCTCAGTGCCGGATAGATAAGGTTGTCCAGCGTCTCAGCTGCTGATATTTCAAAGATCGACGGCACATTCTGCAGATTCTGACGCACATTGGCTGCCTCCGCCATGGCTCTGGCAGTGGGTCAAATAATATCTGGTGCCTTTGCTAATTTTATGACAAAAATTAAGCGGACAGCTGCAACAATTGTCCGAGTACTTTTTTGCCAAGGTATCGTTGTCTTATCAAATTATCGATTGCTTATCGACCGACCGCCACAAAGCATCGGCCGCATTAATCAGCTGTTTGCCAAATTTGTTTATAAAATATCACCTAAAACGTCGCGCAGTTGCAAAGGTGAAATAAATAACGAAAATAATATAAGAAAACAGTATGAAAACATCAGGCGGTGTTTTGGCGGAGGAGGCGCCCAAATCGTCGCTTAGCAAAATTAGCAAAAAGTCTACAAAGTCACGTTCCAAGAATACCAAATTGGAGCCTGCTAGCAAAAATGCTGTCTCAGCCACAAATGTTGTCGTGCCCATGGGCAGCTTGCCAGCCACGCCCACGCATGTTAATATGGCCACAACGCCCACAACGCCAACGACCAGTTTAAGTAATTATAATCTCTTTGATGCTTCCTTTGCTGTGGCCGGACATGGGCAAGGCGTGGGTGTGGCTGCGGAAATGGCGAACAATCCCGGCAAAATGGTAGGAGGAGGTAAAGGAAACTTGGAGATTGTCAAGTTTTTAACATTTTTGTCGCATTGCAGGGTCATCACAAAAGCTATGCCGGCTTTGATCCGCGCAGCATAAAAATCTTCTGGGAGCAACATGACCAGACGGATGTGGAGCTCTCGCAGGATGTTTGCGCGCGCCTCGCGGAAGATGCATCCTACAAAGTCTGGGAGCTGATTAATGTATGTCCGCCGATTTGCTGTTTTTCAATATTGCTTAGTTTTCATTTAATTTCACAGAATGTAAAGATTTACTCGCGTCACTCGGGCGGCGTGGTTACCTACGATCTGGTCAATGAGGTGCTCAAGGATGCGGATGTGCCGCCCATGCTGGGCGCCATGGACAGCGATTGGGATTGCATTGATTACGATGGCAGCTATTTCTTTCATTCGGACAAGATATTTGAGCTACGCGATGAGTTTCAAAAGGACATTAAGCTCTCGCTGCCAGATGATGCGGATTTTCATTGCATCTGCCCGGTGGAGGACAAGAATACCGAACAGTTGAAACAGTTTGTGCAAAGCCTGGTAACAGGTAAGTGTTTGGAACATCTGTTGCTTCTTCCAAGTGTTCATCCCAAATACTTCTGCCTTTTAGCGGCAATCTTTGGCGACTCGCAGGCACGCAGCGTGGCCGTTACGCAGGCGTTTCAAACGCCGCTAATGGGCGCCTGCTATCGCGTAATAGTCAGCAAAATGCTGCAGTTGCTCGCGTTCAAGCAGCACGATCAGGTGAGCCAACGCTGCTGGCGCCTGTTGCGCGCCTGCAATTACAATACGCAGGCGAATCACATCAATTGCCGTCCGGAGTATTTTCATCTGGCCGAGGTGCTCATCAGCCAGCTGATGGCGCCGTATGAGACCATCAAGGTGGCCGATGCCAGACCGCAATCACAGCCAGCCGCACCGGTGCCAATGGAGCTGGACAAAGTGCTTAAGCTTGAGCCGGGCCTAGGCAGCGAAGCGCCAGCTGAACAGTATCCCAGTCAAGGCATGGACCTAGACACGCAGCAACAGCAGCCGCAGGAGCAGCCGCAGCAACAGCAGCCGCAACAGTCACATCGAACGGTGCCAGAGATTACCATCACCAGCGACACCTCACAGGGGCAGACCATTTACAAACTGCAGCTGGACGATGATGGCAGCGAAGCCGCCGAGCAACAGCAGCAGCAGGAGCCGCAGCAGCTCTCCAGCTACTTTGCCAGCCCCGTGGGCAACAGCTACGTGGATGAGCTCTGCGAAACAATTGGCCAAATGGCGGCACAAAGTGGATATCTGCATGCCGAGTGTTTATTTTTGATTAAGCGACGCTTGAACAGATTTTTCGAGGGACGCGACGTGTGCAATGAGCGGGGTAAGACGCTTGCCTTTATATTAACTTTTTGTATAGATTCATTCCTTGTTCTGCTGCAGATTTCAAGTACATCAGCCGTGCCATACGCGGGCTCATCGCGCTGGGTGAATACGCCTTTCGGGAGTTTATACCCTACATATACAAGCTGAATGCTAACGAAGTTCCCGACAGTCTGTGGCGGGATTTGGCGCCAGCTGCTATATACCTGGGCGGACGCGACGATATACATTTGTACGAGTGGCTGGAATACGGCTGCGGAGCAGGCAGCCTGCAGCCCTTTCTAGTACACTATGCGAGTGAGTAGACGCCAAAGCAACTGGTTTATCGATAACTAATTTGACTGTGCTTGCAGATGCATATGAGAAAATGATCTCCAAACGTTATATGCATGCCAGACAGCCGGCCTTCAGATTCGTGGCACAGCCAGGCGTGCGTCGCCTGGAATGGAGCACGCTGGCGGCAGCCATGTGCCATGGCGATGATCCCAGCAAGGCGCTCAAACCGAAGCCCACGCTGTGCGAGGCCTTTCCCGAGCTGGTGCAGCCCAATTTGCGGCTCAATTGCACCGGCACCATACGCTTCAAATTCGCCGGCTGTCGCCCTGTGCTGCTCAAGCCCAAGGGCGTTGCGGCAATGCACTTCATGGACTCGCCCTCAACGAATGGCGGCAGCGACATTATCCACTCCGATATACTCATTGCCAAGCGCAAGATCTTCAGGCCGCCAAGCAATGTGCGGCGCCCGTTGGCCAACAGTGGCTATCACTATTTGCGCATCTGAAGCAGTTAATAAAAGTAAAATAAATGAAGAAAAACTTAACTACCCCACGAAGGTTTTAAACAAATTGAGACCGATTCGTTTCTAAAGGAACTATATGATATAGTAGCCTGATTTTTGGTTGATTTGGCTGATATGCTAGAATTCAGCTGGAGCTGCTCGGCTCGGTCAGGAAAATATATGGACATGGGAAACGTGTTCTATGTGACAAAACTTTATTTAACAAATGTAGACTAGAAGGCCTCCTCCTGCGGCAACGGCACGCCCGCTTCCTTCATGTCGGCCATAATGCGCTTGTTGATGATATTCTTAATGTTCGCATTGACATTGGGCAGCAGGCCGCCCGTGCGTGCCGCATGCTCGATGCGCTGCACCACATCAATCTCGCGACGGGACGAAATGAAATTCGTGACCAGCGTCTTTTCCGAACTGCCCACGCGTCCAATGCGACCGCAGCGATGTATATAGTCGGAGATGTGCAGCGGGAAATCAAAATTGAGCACATGACGTGCGCGCGTTGTGTCCAGGCCGCGACTGCCCACGTCTGTGGTGGACAGGACATCGCACTGGCCACGCTGGAACTCCTCGAAGCGGCCCAAACGTATCTTCATTAACATATCGCCATTAAGATTGAGACAATTGATGCCGCTGTTATTTAGAAAAATGGAGACATAGTCGCTGGTCGCCGACTTGTTGCTGAAGACAATCAGGGGACGACGTTTGGCCAAGTCCTGCTTGACCAGGTTCAACAGGTTGGCCGGACGATCCGCCTTGGCCATGCGCAGAAACTTTTGCGTCACATGCGCCATCAGATGATGCAAATGTGGACTGACCACCTCGCGAATAGTTTCCACATCGATGACGCGCTGCAGGATCTCGCGTGTATTGGTGGGCATCGTCGCCGAGGCAAGCAGCAGCTGGGTGCCAATAATGCTCGCATCGTGCACGTGATTTCTGTGGAACTAGGGAGCATAAATTTAGGCAGCTGCTTTGGGTTCGGATAATGCAGACTTACGGGAAATCTTCTCATGAAGTAGGTGAGCTTTTCCGTAAATGAATCATCCAGCAGCGTGTCCGCCTCGTCCAGCACCACATGACGCACCTGCTCCATGTGATAGATGCCAGTTGTTACCAGCTTGCTGACGGCGCCCAAAGTCGCCACCAATATGTCCACCTCCTCGAATTGTGGATTCAGCATTAACTGCTTGGTATTGCCGCCGAGAAGTGCCTTCACCTTTAGCTCCGTGTTCGCGCACAGCTTTTGGGCAACCTGTGCGATTTGTGTGGCCAGCTCGCGTCCGGGCGTGAGTATCAGCACGCTGGGCGTATTGAAGCGTCGCTCGCCGGGCTCTGGGGATTGGTCCTTGAGCCTTCTATTTAGCACAGGCAACAGGTAGGCTAGAGTCTTGCCGCAGCCCGTTTCGGCGGCAATTAGTGTGTGAAAGCTGCCATCCACAATGGGCATGGCTTGGGCCTGAATGCCCGTCAGCTGCTTGATGCCCAGCTCCTGCTGCAGGTTCTCTAGCAGCTGCGGATGCATCTGCATTTCCGATGTGGCCAGGAAGTCGCTCAAACTCTTCATCTCCGCCTTCAGCTGCGCGCTTGTGATGCTGGCGTTGAGCGTAAAGTGATCGCCCTTGGATTTATGATGCAGCCAACCCTTGGAGCACAGTGGCAGGGTGCCAAACTTGGCGTCCGCTCGCTCATGCTGCAGCAGATTGAATTGTGTGCGTCGGCAGCTAATAAGCGGCTTACTGTGGCTCTGTTCGGATTCTTTTGTCTTGATTTGTGCGGCAGCCTTGGCGTATTGCCGGCGCAAGAATGTCCGCGAAAGATTTTGCAACATTTCGCCGCTAAATACTTTTCTTTCGTTTGCCACTGCACGCTGGAGTCAGCTGTTTTTGTTTTGCTGGGGCTCATGTAACGAAATTGTAGTGTTCGAAAAGGCCACAGCTGCAGTGCTGACTGTCAGCGTATATCGATAACAAAAAGAACCGTTGTACGCGCCAATTAACAAATGTCGCGGGTGTAAAGTTTTATTTTTGAGCTGTGCGTGAAAAATAAATATGATTAAGTAAAGTGTGTGTGCGTTCGTTTAATATAATAACAATATGTAATCAAAACGAATGTGGAGTTCTGCGATATACACGCAGCATGAGCAGAGCAGCCGGCACAAGCCTTGATCACAACATATGGTGCATGCGGTAAGTGAGAATTGAATACATATACATACATAGTATATACATACATATATATAAATGCAAGCGAGTATTAAAGTATGTATGCATATACATATATATGCATAAATACGTCTATGCAACAAAAGAATGAATATGTACCCACGAATATTAACGTGCATAGCACATGCACGAACCTGCGTTCACAGACCCAGTCGGACCTGCTTGTCTGCAAAAGCTACTGCTTATCCATTCTATTTTCATCTGTTTTGGTACTTACCAAGTAGTTTTTGTTGTTTTTTTTTTTGTGAAAAATATTAAATTACTGAAACTCATTTTATATAAGAAAAATGTGCGTAGCCTAAGAAAGGATTTTAAAATATGATTTTTAAATGGTCAAGTTTGGGGCTTAAACATTTTAAGCTTTAACTTTATATAGATTAGAAAGCCTTGGAACAGGGGCCAAGTGATCTTTAGTACACAAGACTATATTCAAAACAGAAAGGAGAGAAGAAACTGTTTTAATTATAGCATATGTATAGAAAACGAGGGAGGACTTTCTAAAAAGCTTTAATGATCGACTGAGTATTCGATTATCTGGAGCCGAAATACTCTTAAAAAACTCTTGACATTTTTTTGGCAGGAAGTTTTTCAGCGCAGCAGCTGAGGGCTTTCGATACAGGGGAAAAAAATAGACGTATTTTTTCCATGCAGATTTATCTGTTGCCCCGGAAAATACATCGGTTTTTTTTTAAACACATTAACACAGATAAACTAAGTTACTGCGATATTATGTGCTTTTGTCTGTAGGTATATCATGCACAAAAAAAAACGCTTCTCTTTGCAATTTCGAATTTACTAACGTTAATAACAAAGTTAAAACTTGACGTAAAATTTTTGTGAAATTGCAGCGACAAAACGGCCCATAAAAGTGCATGAAATCTGCCCGCATTTTGGAAGCAAGAGCAAAAGTTTCCAAAAGGAATTCACTTTTATGCGTGTGTGTTGGATTATTTTTCTTATTGTTAATTTTGGCAACGTTGTGGGTGTATGATGGGCGTGTATGATACGCCCACATTTTAATATGTTTTAAGTAATTTGTGCACATTTTCGAATTTTTATCGCGGCCACAAAACTTTGTCCTTTTGAATTTGACAATGCCACCAACTGCAAACTGATGATGGCCTCTGAACCCCCGACCTTCTGACCTCCTAACCCCCAACCCCGCCCCCCCCCTGCCTTCGGTTGCTTGCCCTTTGTCCCACTGTCTGTCGCTTTGTGCTCAATGTCAGTGCTTGTTGGCGAGCGTGTAATGATGACTTTATGACTTTATTTACGTGCAATAAAAGCAACAATTCAGCTCGGGGAACATTTGAAGACACGCGCACACAACATAAATACACTCAGAGAAAAAGGACATTATAAACGGGATAGAATTTTTTACGATTTTCTTTCTGTTCTTAAATCTTTCAAAATTAAAAAAAATTTATAGCAGGAGATTTCGAAACCTGGCACCGATTTTGTCAGCACTTTTACTTCATTTGCTTAAAGTTTGTTTTTTATGATTTCTCCGCGTGTACGTAAGAAGCACACATACAAGTTCCGGGAATACGATTGGAGGAATGCGATGTGAAGGTTTCTCGGCCTCAATATAAAAGCGATTTTCAACTTAATTTATTCCATTTGCTTCCTTTTCATTTGGGCTGAATTTTAATTCTGCTCTTTTAGTTTTGGGCTTAAATATGTTAAATACCAGCTGCGCATGGACTCGCTACCTTTTTGATGTCACATATTCCCAACCAACCCTCCCCAACGAGTGTGTGTGTGTGTGTGTGTGTGAGTGTGTTTGGGACGCGTGCTGTGCTGTTGCCATGTGTCTTTCTCAAGTTACTGACAAAAAATTTGCAATTCCAATGATAAAAGTGTTAAACAAGTCCTGCACAACACATGTGTAAGAATTTTTGCATGCACTAACACACTGAGACAAAAAAGGGTGCCAAAATACGGGTGCACGGGAGAGAAAGAGAGAGAGAGCCAGAGGCAGTGGACGATAGCGAGAGAGACAGTGGGCGATAGTGAGAGAGACAGAGAGAAAGCAGAAAAAGAGAAAGGGGAACAGAGAGAAAGAGAGGAAGAGAGAGAGAAAATGAGAGAAAAAGAGAGAAGGATACAGAGACAGAAAAAGAGAGAGAGAGAGACAGAGACAGAAAGAGAAAAGGAGAGAGAGAGAAAGAGATAGAGAGAGATAGAGAGAGAGAGAGACAGAGATAGAGAGAGAGAGACAGAGACAGAAAGAGAGGAGAGAGAGAGACAGAGACAGAAAGAGAGGAGAGAGAGAGAAAGAGATAGAGAGAGAGGAGAGAGAGAGAAAGAGACAGAGAGAGAGACAGAGATAGAGAGAGAGACAGAGATAGAGAGAGAGACAGAGATAGAGAGAGAGAGATAGAGAGAGATAGGGTGATAGAGAGGCAATGGGAGATAGAAAGAGAGAGAGAGAGGACGAAGGTAAATTGAATTTTATAAACAGAAATATATTCTATTAGATTGAAAACACAATTTTTGAGCTTGAATATATGAGAATCGCATAGTAGGGAAGCATTTCCACATACGAAATTTGCAATGAGCATTTAACACACTTACATTCAAACATACATACAAGTTAAGACCTAACGGCATCTTGCCTGTTACATAGATTACATACATTGGAAAAATGACATAAATTAGATAAATTGTCGTTTTAACTGTTTTATTTAGCTCAGTGTACTAATACGCCTGACACCATATATTTTTCTAATGTTTTTATAATCAAGCTAATGCAATAATAATAGCGAAACGCAGTGCAACAAGTTCGAATTATGTTAATGCCAAAAACTGTCCTATGCGTCCTCTGCCGCAAAATGAGGCCCTAAAATATCACGCATACGCCACACACACACAAACACACATAGCCGCCAAAATTGGCTGTGGCCACATTAGGACCGCAGGCCTTAGTTCGCCAGCCAATCTAATAAATAAATCACATCTGGCCGGGCGTGAACGGATAATGCGTCTGGTGTCGGCTCTGGTCGCTGGCAGGCATCAAAATGTTGTCAGGACATTTTTGCATTCGAGGATAAGCGTAAAAGCTGGCTGATAAAAATAGTTGAACAACGGGCAGCCGATGTGAGCAGAGCGGGTTGCTTGTTGTTTAATTGAAATTTGCATAAACTTTTCAAAAGTGTCCTGTGCAGCAGCAGCGGCAGAGGGGCGGGCTGTGGGGTGTGGCATTTGAAATGCGTGCTTGCGAAATGCCTAAAATTGAACAGGCGTCATGTGCCACGCCCATGTCAACATTAACGTGCAACACTCGATGACACTGGCAGACACTGAAAAACCAGACAGTGGCACAGGGAGGGGGGCGTGGGATAGAGGGGAACGGAGCGTCAACCGCAGTGCGTGAAATGCATTTAAAATTTTCTGTTGCCTACTTCTCAGCGTCAAATTACAGCCACGTCGAGTGCTGCTCGCTTTGTGTGTGAGTGTGTGTTTGTGTGCTCTACAAGTGTTTAACAACACTTTAAAATGTGCATTAGAGACACAAAGCGCAACTTGTCGTCGCTGTTTATTTAATTATTATATGTTATGCTGATTTAATGTGTGATTCTTATAGCTTTATAGCTTTTTCAAAAACAAACGCATAAATCTGCCTCGACTTCAGCTACTACAGCTTGTGTGTGTGTGTGTGCTTAAGGCCATGTGTTTACAGAGGCTTAATAACAACAACAACAGCTGCTACGGCTTTAGTTTACAGTCGAAGCTTTTATGGGCTTAACATATTAATTAAACTTGAAGTGGAAAAACATGCAAAAACTTGACCGATTCAACTTTAAATTAGATTTTAATCTGTTGCTCATATTTAAACAGACAATAGGTTTAACTGTATGTGTGCGTGTGTGTGTGTGTGTGTGATACACGGACACATATGCATTAGTTTGCCCAGCTATATATAGCAAAGGAGCAAAACGTTTGTGCAAAAGTGCTCAGCATTCTGGCTCTGTTAGGGCCACCCGAATTATACCCTGCAAGATTTAGTTCTGTGTTCAAGAAAGGGTATAACCATGAAGAAGGTGTAATATGCGTTGTAATGCATATATACATAAATATACTATATATGATATATATTCATATATATGCTATGTTTATACAATCCTGTCCAGCATCAGAAGCCGAAACTGTTCGTCTGTCCGTCTGTGTGAACACTAGAAACTTGGAAAAGATATATGTATATATATATATATATATATTCTCCTATACCATACACAGAACGAGGTTTTCCTTTTTTGGGTATACTTTTTATAATTCATTAAGTATACATATATATTTTGAAGAATGGTTTTTTTTTGCCTAACTCGGAGATTATAAGAGCTAGATACACCAAATTTGCTGTGTGGGTTTCTTATAAAGTATATACAGACTTAAAATATATGTTTAACTTTTTGAGCATCTCCACCTATTCCGCCAAAAACTGAGAAAAATTCGTCCCGCTCGGTTTGGTTTGTATGTCATATGTTAGGGCTGCAACTTTCAGAAAAAGATCGGACTTTAAGCACCGAAGTTAATCAAAAAAAACTTTCTCATGGAGTAGCGCAAATAGAAGAAGAAGAAGCACAGGTGTATATGTATTTGTATGCATGCATTATTTATATCTAAAATGCTTGCAACGGCAGCTTAGCTCTGGTTTGAGGGTATCTTTAAGTCGAGCTCTCCCGACCGCAGCACTCATGCTAGTTCTACCTGCATGTGTGCTTCTCTGCATTCGTATCTGCGGCTTACACGTATCTAATTGAAATGGGGGGAGGACTCGAACAGAAGCAGCAGCAGCAACAATTTGAGTGGCATTTCGACAAACTGTTAGCCGACAGGCAACACGATTTGGAAGCCCTGCAGCAAGCGGCGAACACGCATAAATGCTTGATGTGCGCAACTGAGAGACGGATAACAATGCAACCTCAACATGGAACATGCTTTATATATATACATATATATATATGTATATATATGGATGGATGGATATATAGAGTGGAGATATATGCATGTATGAGCTGGCGTTGTTTGTTAATTAACAACATTTAAGTGGTCGCTGAATGAGCTGCACTCGTTTGTTCTTGTGAATGGTATTCATACGCTCTAGTCAGACATCAGACAGCATGTGTGTGTGTGTGTGTAAATTGACAGCTTAATAAATTAAAATGCATTAAGTGAGTAGCGTAGATTTGCAGCAGCCATAAATCCTTCATCCAGTCAGAGTCGGAGTGGCAGCTCTCGCTTTGGCTTTTCTTTTTTTTTGTTGTTGTTGTTGGTTGCGTTCTGTGGGGGTTGGCTTAAATATTGTTATATTGTAATTCAAATGTTTATGGCCATCAACGAAAATAAAAATGTCTGCTTAACACTCGTCCTGCGGCACAGCTGCAGGTGAAATGCCCCAGCTGAGTCGTCGCCATGATATATGTATGTTGTATGTCTGAGCAGCTAGCTAAGGGTCGGCTTCATCTTTTAGCCTCTTTCAGCTACTGCCAACAGTCTCTATAGAGATGGACGCGAAATGAACACGTGAAGCATAATTTTGACGAATTAAATATATCCGACACGTACGACATTTAACAAGATTTCGAATTTTTATTGGTCTTTCTTTTAAATATATTCGATTGGTTCGGCTCTTAGAAGTATTTTTGTTTTAGTTTGGATTTTTCTAGAATATTGTATTGTTTATATTGATAATAATATATTTGATTTATTATTTTTTTAATTTAATTTAATTCATTTTCTTAGATTTGTTTCTAATTCATATTCCTTAAACATTCCTTAAACTTTAATCTAGCAATACACCTCCCATTGAGTCGTGCGTGTTCGTGTCACGAAAGGATAAACACGACAAACGGCCGGCTCTAATTGCCTGTCAGTGGTTTTTCGGCTGCTTCAGCGCCTGCCCCTAAGCCTGGCAAGCAACAAATTCGCACGCACCGAGCCATTGACACGGGCTGCTAAGCTGCTTGAAGGGGCTGGCCATGGGAAATGCGTGGGGTGTCTGGCAAATGTTTTGCACCTGGCAGACAAATAAGACAAAAAACAAAAGCAATAACAAGGCCAAAAGAAGCCAGCGACAAAATCAAAATACATGCAAAATAGCTTTGCATTTGCAAAATGGGCCCGCGCGCATATTTGTCAGTGCGTGAATATTGTGAATGAGATTCATGACTTGAGTTTTGCGAATGAGTTTTCCCATTTGGGAGTTCGACGCCCGATAACAAATACATGACATCGAATTTAAGCTGATTTCGACAATGCCAAATACAATCGATAAATTGCCAGCAATAAATAAACATCCGCACGCAGCGGAATAGAAACTGCGTCTGATTTTTACTTCTAGCAAAATATGAAATACAGATACGAAACGGGCATCGACAAATCATAATAATCATGAACTCGAGCTGGCCTATTCAACAATTGCGATTCCCGGCTTAGCACAGTATTGTGTGCAATGTACAATGGTTGAAAGATGTGCTTAGATTGGCAAAATTTGTAAAGATTGCAAGTTGATTGCATAAAATCTACTCCTCTCGGATACCAACGTAGTATATTTACGATTGGCGAAAAATGGGTGGAAAGATGATGAGGAAAAATTAAAAATTAAAGAAACATTAGGCTGGGCAGAATAATAATAAATACATGTCTACAAAAATTGCTTTTTGGAGATAGTACGTATGTATGTGCAATACCGCATGGGCCTGATTCACCTATTCACTAAAGTGTACCCATGATTTAATCAATCGTTTTTATTCCATTTCCCTTCGAATTTCCCACATCAACATTGCTTCTTGATTTCGATTGACAAAAAGCTTAAATTTATTTTCAAATATTTTACAAGTTTAGTTAACCTGAAGCAGTTGCATGAATTACCCATTAAGTTTTGATTCATTTCGTGAATTTCCCTTTGATCGGTACGTGAATTTCCCTTCGCATCTTTTGCAATATTTCCCCTTATGTTTCTTTTGTTACCATTTTTGTGCGGAAGAGCTTTCACAATACTAAACTAATCTATGTAGAATTTGTTTCACCATTTTTGAAAATCCATTACGTGAATACAAAACGTACAGTTTTTACGTAACAAGTGGAACGGCCGATTTCTATACCTGTTCGCTACAAAAGCTTGATAGGAGTAAAAAAGAAGCAAGTTTTAGTTGAAGAATAGTTTGAAAAGTCTGTAAATATTTGATTTAATCACAAAAAAAGTGCTTGTTATGCTGTCTGTTGGGCCCATTGTGCCTGGCCCAAATCTTGTGTTGCCTACTTTTGTGAGGCAAGGCATGTGCTGCCCACTCATTTGGGAGTATTTCTATGTGTGTGTGTGTGTGTGTGTGTGCGGTTTGCCTGCTTGTGGTGGGTGTGGCTGAACTGACATAGAACTGCGCTTCAATAAATTGTCTGTTATCATTTTCATGTTTTTGTATTGATGACGGTCTGCTGGGAGTTAAGTATTGGCTGTCGTCTATCGTCCGAGTGCGAAGGGCGAGAGGGAAGGGGGCGTATGAGCAATGTCAACGCTAACGAAAAGCTGCTGCTAAGAAGGAAAACGACTTTGCTGTGGTCAGGTCCAGAGCCGGAGCCTAATTTGCCGGAAATAAAATGTGCAGCGATGTATATGTGAGTGTGTGTGTGTGCGTGCGGACTTTATGAAGTCAGGAGGCGCGTCGGTCAGGCCCAACTCTCCAGTCCTGGCAGGAAATTTGAAACTTGCTCGCACTCGTCCTCGTATGGCCCACGATCGAAGCGCACTTCCGCCAAATCAAATTTGAGAGCATGCATTTACGATTAGAGAAGAAGAGAGCAGCGAGCATTTCTTACATCGTATCCAACTTGACAGATTATTTCGAATTTCAATGCCAGCTGCCAGTCAAGAAAAAAATGAAAAAAAAAAAGTTTAACGAGCTCGGAAATGCGTCCTGTGCAGCTTGTTTGAGGGGGGGACAAAAAAAGAAGAAGGAAACGTCGCGCATAAAGTTTTTCCTTTTAAATAAAATTGAAGTGCGCCAAACGGAGCTGGCCCGAGTTGAAGGAAATGTTGATATAACATGAAAATCTGTTTTTATGCCCAAGTGTTGCGTAAAAGCGCCGAAAGGGCGATGAGTGTTTGCCCCCCCCCCCCCCCCCCCCCCCCCAGACCAAACCCCAAAAATGCAGCCATTAACGAAAGTATTCCCAGACGCTCGGACAGACTGACAACAACAACAACAGCCTGAAAAGCGAGCCATGTTGGAGCGGGGGGGAGTGCTGATGATGCAGCCAGCACAGATTCGTCCAATAAATTTAATGGACATTTTTGTCATTTACCAAAAAGTGCGGCGACATCGATAGCGCCAATGAGTCTGCAAGAGAAGGAGGCGTAGGCGGAGTAGGACGAGGAGCAGGAGTAGAAGGCGAATGCACACAGCGAGGAGCAGTGCAAGCCTTTGGCCAAACAGGACAGCACGGCGGCAGAGTCACGGTAATGGCAGGCAATGGCAGTCAGTTTTCATAAGTTCTTATTGCGGTGCGTTGCCTTTCGGGTGTTTCCAACCAGGCGGCGCATAGTGCCTGGCTTACCGCAGGTTGAAATGGGTGCAGAACAACGCTCCGGAATTTCATAGACAATTATTTCGTTGGTTAGGAATGTCAGGCACTAAATGATAGTTAATGGAATATGTTTTCCCTGCTTTTGTGGAACATTTCTGCTGCCAACCTGCTATATAATGTTGTAGGAGATTAAAGGACAGATATTCACTATACAATAAAGCAGCTACATACATGTTTATTTTGATCTTTATAAGGTGCCCAGTCGCAGAGAGTGTGCTATAGGTTTTTGTATTTCATTTGCAATGAAAATATACTTGAATTTTCTGTTTCTCCCTGCAACGTTTCCCCTCTGCAGTCAAATCAAAAGTTTCTATATAAGCTCACTTATAAACGCACACTAAATACGACTCAGACTCTGCTTATCGTTCGATTAATATCGATAAGTATCGAATATATTGCGCGTATATATAATGCTGCGTTTAAACAATGTAAAAGATAAAACAAAAATGGACTTGATTAATAGTTACCCGTATACACAAATTACGGTTGATTATGATTTTCGATAAGTCCGCTGTTTTTCGATAAATCCATAAATGGATAAATATCGAACATCACCTTACATTTTCAAGACTTGATTTTTCGCATTACCCAAATATCTATCTCAACTTGAAAATACTTTAGAAGATAACAAAAAAGGCACGTTTTTTACTGAAGCACATAAGTTCTTAGTCTACTTTTGGTGTCTTGCCAAATTACAACATGTTTATTTTGATCTTTATAAGGTGCCCAGTCGCAGAGAGTGTGCTATAGGTTTTTGTATTTCATTTGCAATGAAAATATACTTGAATTTTCTGTTTCTCCCTGCAACGTTTCCCCTCTGCAGTCAAATCAAAAGTTTCTATATAAGCTCACTTATAAACGCACACTAAATACGACTCAGACTCTGCTTATCGTTCGATTAATATCGATTAGTATCGAATATATTGCGCGTATATATAATGCTGCGTTTAAACAATGTAAAAGATAAAACAAAAATGGACTTGATTAATAGTTACCCGTATACACAAATTACGGTTGATTATGATTTTCGATAAGTCCGCTGTTTTTCGATAAATCCATAAATGGATAAATATCGAACATCACCTTACATTTTCAAGACTTGATTTTTCGCATTACCCAAATATCTATCTCAACTTGAAAATACTTTAGAAGATAACAAAAAAGGCACGTTTTTTACTGAAGCACATAAGTTCTTAGTCTACTTTTGGTGTCTTGCCAAATTACAACTTTAATTATTGATTTTTGTGTGCACAACGTCAATTGTTTCAGTTGCCTTTCTTAAGTTTCAATTCCCAGTTTCAGTGCCATTTTAAGCTTCATCATTGGCGTTGAGTGTCGGCAATCAATCAGCGTCTTTCAGCGCCAGCTTTTTGCATAATTAAAATCTGATGCGTTACCTGTTTGCGTCAGCCGTTGTTGCTTTTGTTCTTCGTCTTCTTTTTTTTATGCCCGTTTACAAAGTGAAAAGGAGTATATCGTTTGCCACCATACCCGTATCCTTAAAACTAGCAATTTATACTTCTGTATATGTGCGTCAGACAAGGTCCTTAAAGTTTGTTGGCCACGCCCCCTTTGGAAGGGCGTGCTAACCGCTAGAACTGAAGCTGCAGTCAACAAGTTTGACATAAATTACGTGAGCTTACCAAGTGATAAAATGAAGTGCACATCAACTGTGTATATATATTTTCCTGGGTGACAGTTTTATATGCACTGCCTTTGTTTTGACAGTTTGTTACAGTTTGAGAGTCAACAAACGAATACCAAAATCGCATATATCGACATTTTATAACTTTACAGTTTGATAGCAGCTGCATTTACATCTCATTTAGCGTCATATTTACTAAGTTCACAGTTTGAAGCTACCGCAAGTGGATTTACAGTTTGAGAGTCACTGTCTCAAATAATCAAGCACATGTTTGAACAACAAATTACAGTCACCATTAGCCACAACGATATTATTTACGGCCACAGTTTGACAGCCACTGTCATTGGGGGTCACAGTTTGAGAGTCACCAATCCAAGTGATGAAGCACAAGTCTTTTGGTGTACTTTTTGCTGTTATTGCACTGCTTTTACCCCAATCGCAATCGCACACGTCAATATTTTTCAGGCTCACAGTTTGAAAGTCATTGCCTTTGTGATAACAGTTTGAGAGTCACCAATCCAAAAAATTAATTTTATGCTGTTATTAAACTGCGAACAGAGTATTTCGCAGTCACGTATAGCTGACTTTTTTTCTTGTTTATTTTCGGAAAGAGACCGGAGCACAGTCTGAGAAGGTGACGTTCAAATCTGTCTCAGGTGGCGGCTGCGGCTCTCGGAGACGTGTGTGGGGATTTTAAAAAAATTATACAAAGACTGGCCCGAATTTGATGTCTGCGTTAACTGGGTAAACAACAAAGCTGCAACACGTGGTTGCCAGTCCCCCAAACGACTGCCCGCCCACATTCCACGCTATGCGCTGCTTTTAATGTTCGAAGTTGAATTCAATTAAGTTGATGAAAACGACAATTGGCAAGTGACAAGCGTTGCGGGCGGTGGTCGGCGGGCGGGGGGAGGTGATCGGTTGGTGCGACATGGTAGGTGTAAATCTCAATGCGTATTTATACAGAATGCTTCTGTCCGCCGGCCAGGATTCGCAAATTTGTGATTGTCTGTCGTCCTTGCCATTTAAATACGGTTTTGTGAGCATGTGTATGCGTGTGTGTCAATTAATTGTGACAGTTAAGTGCTGAGCTTTCTGTTGACGTGATGCGATTGCAATGTGGCCCATTCAGTCTACTCGCCCACCCACAGCGAGCATGGCGAGCGCAGCATTCACTATTGACCACTGGGACAGTTGCTTGTTTGCTGTAATACTCTGTAATTCATTAACAAGCGCAAATAGAGTGTTATGAGGAGGCATCTCTGATATCATAAGGTCGGTAATATATCCTGATCAGAACGCAAACAGACGGATATGGGTATTGCGACCACCCTTAAGGATCTATAACGTAAAATCTGTAGTGTACTCATATATTTTATATATATATGTATATATACTTCTTTTCTCGATAACTTTTTACACTTTCCACCAAAAATGGATTAATATGTATTTGCAGTCTCCCCTTTTTGAGCATATGGTATATTAAGTATATTCTCATATACTTAATTTATTTTAAATTTCGATAATTTTCCATAATATCTTCCAAAATCGATTAATTTTACACACGACACAAAATTTTTGATATCAGTTCTAATATAGCACACTTAGATCAAAAACCTCTACTTTTATATATTTCCCGATAAGCTGCCACACAAAATCGATTAATTTAAATGAGTTGCAATTTAGAAAAGAGCCAGAGACACCCATTTTATTATTTAGGTTTTTTTATAGTATACAAAGACCAAGAATATTTCACCTCTTGAATAAAATTTTCAATATTTTTTCTCAAAACTTTCCATACTTTTCTCCAGAATCGAAATGCAGCCTCTCCTTGGCAATATCCACACACATCGCAAATTTGTAAATGCCTGTCTCTTGTTGGTTAATTAGAAATATGTTTGTGCTTGGTTTCGGCTACAGAGTAGCTTTCTGTCGAGCAATCTTGACTTGTGCACTCTGACTTGCTGTGGCTGTGAGTTTAATTGAGGTGCAGGCGCCGAGCATTGGCTGGGGCCCAGACATGCACTGGGGCAGACACGTTTTAATGGCCGCTCAGGTATTGACCATATTTAATACCATTTAATTGAATTGCTGCCGTTTATTAATTGCCCAGCGAAGGATGCAGCACAAATCGTGTAATTGCCACAACACATACACAACCCAACCAAAAGCGGGCTGTTGGGAGCTGGTTCAAAGCCATGGCCAATTAGTCAATCAGCAGACAGTTATTTTACATCAGGCCTTAACCAGTAAATGTCGTTGGTCGAGCAATTTAATTGGCAAATGGCACCCCAGAGGCTAACCCATCATCATAATCATGATGAACCTGTTCAAAAAAGGAATCGCTCCCATTGTTGGGACTCCTGCACTGGGACGCGCAGCACAAGTAATTAGTGCACTTGCTGCTGGGCGCGCGCTCACTTGACCGTTGTTATTTCACAGTTTTTCTTGTTATACCCTGTAACCATTGAAAATGTGTCCCAGTGGGCATATTGAAATTGTCTGCAGAGCTGAGAGATTATAATAGCTAGAAGGAACAGATTTTGTGTGTATTTATCGTAAATCATACGTACAACTAGATCAACTTATATTTTAGTTATCGCTCCCTATATTTTTTTCGAAAATCGATACATATCGATTTATAGCTACTGTTTTAAAGCATATATCGTAGCTTAATTGATGTAGACACTAAATGTTATGCTGAAGTATTTTAAGCCTTCTTTAAATTATCGATAAGTGTCTATTTCTCTTCGAAACAGATAAATATCGATTTGCTGCCTTTGATTTTTAGGCATATATCGGATATCACAAGAGAATATATCGGAGCTTAATTGATTTAGTCTTGATAACCTCCTATATCTCTTTTAAATCGATAAATATCGATTTGCTGCCTTTGATTTTTAAGCATATCTCGGATATTGTAAGAGATTATATCGGAACTTTTTTTTAATTAGACACTAAATGTAACACTTTATTATTTCAAGCCTTCTTAAAATGATAATAATAAAGATAATAAATAACTTTCTATTTCGCTTCAAAATCTATAAATATCGATTAGCTGCCTTTGATTTTTTGGGCTTATCTCGGAGATTGTAAGAGCTATAGATACCAAATTTTGAACTTAGATTGTTCTTTATACGAATCAAGTATTCAACACTTCTTTGAGTACATTTTCTATCTTTCATAATAAAATGAACTTAACTTTTATTAAAAGCATATATTCGATAATCAGCTTAAGTCTTTATATATCGTCTATCGACCGGACAACAAACACCGATGTTTTTTTTCGAAAAAAGAACTGTTCACAGTGTAGACCTGAGGAAAATAGAGGCAGCTTTTAGCTTGCTAATGCAACTCTGTACTGGTTACAGGATATCTACTTGTCAGACACTCTCGATAATTGCTTTGGTCGTGGATTTTAGTGCGCTGCCTTTGTCCATTTGAAGTGGTCCTTTGGCTCGTTGCCGGTTCTTGTTTTCTCGCTTTAGCGTTTCTCGTCTCTTTGCTTAGGCGCCGCCTTTGTTGATTCTTTTAAATTTCGCCTTTCAATTATTTTATGCAAATAAGCAAACGGCGCTGAGCGCAGATTATGCCAGCTTGACAGAATTCCTTTACATTTTGAAATGTCTCCATTTCGCCTCCGACTCTAATCTCAGTTTTTGCCACGTAACACTGGGTCGGATTTTGTCGCTAAATCCGCGACGCACAATTCTACTTACAAAATGAATTGTTTGTTATGCTTGTTACTCGATGCTGCTGCACGCCTACACCCTACCCCCGTCTCATTCTATCAGGCCCCCCCCCCCCCCCCTCACCCGGTTTTAGCTCTCCTCATGTCCCGTCCTCGCATTTCTCTCCGGGCGTAATCAACTTAAGTTGGTCAAATGAGTTTGTTTCGTTTTGAAATGTTTCCTGGCCACAGAAAAATAAAAGGAAAATACTTCAAAAATAAAATGTTTGCCAAATGCTTTGCTTTCCGTTTGTCTTCCGTTTTTTTTTCTCTCAGTTTTCCCTGGATTAATTGCTAAACTCCCTTCAGGCTTGGGCTTAAATTTTCTGTTGTTTTCTGCGTTTAATTGCGCTTTGATTTGTGTGGCATGCAAATTGTGCATCCTTTTGGGATTTGTCTGCCGCAAAGCAGCTGCACATGTTTTTAGGTGTCGCTTATAATTAATTAATAACACTTCCGCCTGGCAACCGCCTGCCGCCGCCCCAGCTCCACGTGAGCCAATTAAATATTTAATGCTATATGCGATTTGTGGTTTATAATTCAAAAGTGATTTTTCGCCACGCACGGTGTCAGAAGCTGTCACAGTTGCTCAGACCTTGAGACCTGGATCCTTCAGGTGGCTCAAGATGATGTCGATGCTGTCCCGCTCTCGCTCTCACTCTGTCTCTGTCCCTGTCTGCGTATGTGCTAGAGATGGGCACGTGCTGATTAAGTTTCTATCGCGCTCGCTTCTCTGTCTGCTTTTATGTTAGGGATGAGCGCGTGTAGCTAATGTATTTGTCCATCGGGATTTGTATTTTCCTCTATTTCTTTCTTTCTCTCTCTCGCTCTCTTTCTATGTAAGCTATGTCTGATTACATTTACTCGCTAGTTTTCCCCCTTCTTCTTTTTCACCTCTGTCTCTCTCTCTGTTTCTCTCGTTTTCTTTGTATCCATTAGAGATGGGCACGTCTTGCTTATGCATCGTTTTTCTATATTTAGATAGCAATATAATTATATACATATGTAGGTCGTGTAGAGTCGTTTTCGCTCGTGTTAGTTCGTGCTTAGTTGTGTAGAGAGAGTTACTATTTCGTTAGCTCGTGTTAAGTTTGGTTGATTAATTGTAGCTCGTCTTAGGTTGTGCCATATCGTGCTCGTGCTAGTCCGTAGAAATTTGTGCTAGTTTGTGTATAATCATAAATTTAAAATAGGTCGTGGTCGTGTTCAATTAAGTTAAGACGTGTTAGGTCTTGCCACGCCGCATTTACTTGTTTTAAGCAGTGTTGCGTCGTGTTATGTTACGCTAAACACGTGTTGATTCGTTTAAGCTGGTGTTGAACAGCAGTGCTTAGTGGTGTTAAATAGTAGTGCTAAGTGTTGTGTAATGTAGCGAATTTCCAGCTTATGTTAGGACGTGTTTGCTGCACTTAACTCAAACACGCTTGAAAGACGGCAACAAAAGGATAAGTTTTGAGTCGTGCACGCGCTCCGCTCTAGCGTTCACTTTAAAAGGTAAACCCAAGGAGAAGCGTAAGAGCAAAAATAATTGAGATGTCAGCTGAAATTCAAGTGGACTTTTATTGACTGCTTCCTGACTGAGCTGCCTGACTGGCTGCCTCACCGACTGACCGACTGACTGTCCGGCTGTCCGACTGTCCGACTGGCGTGGCATGCTCGCCCTTTTGCTGCTCAAGTGGCATGCAATGTCAATTTCCACACACACACACACACACACACGCACACATATCGTTGTGCGGCATGCAACGTCTTTTGTCTGCGACCTTCGGTTTGTATGGGTTGTAGGTGAAATATGTTTAGCAAAATCAATAGTTGGAGAATGGGCACGCTTTTGGCTGCTATTTAAGCTTGCCACAGAGCACGTGGCACGTATGGCTTTTCTTTAATGCTAATAAGAACAACGAGAACAACAACAATTGGCGTGCAACTTGTTAGTGTTGGTTAAACTTCAAACTTCATCTCGCTTTACCTGCCACAACACGACACAATCTCGATGCTGTGCCGCCTGTGTTTCCACTTCATCCGCCTGCTCGACATTGAATAGCATCCCTAAGTGTCCTTAAGCGTCCTCGAGTGCTGCTATAGCTGTGCAGCCTGCTGCCTCAAGCTGGCGGAGATTGTTGCGTTGTTGCGGTTAAATTGCGCCAAACATATTTGACATTTTATTATGGCAACGGATCGCGGCCGGGATTGGGGGCGGGCATATTGCGGCACAAATATTGCGTGGACGGCTTGAGGTCGGGGCTAATAATGACTACAAGTGTTTTTCATTAACTGCCGCTTATGAATATTAAATTAAAAAGTGCGTTTCATTTGCGGCGCGACTGCAAATGTCGCGCATACGCCCCTTTGTGCTGCAAAAAAATCGAGCCTTTGATGCTACCTACATATATACCGCACACCCATCTATCTAGGTGTATGTGTGTGTGTTGTGTGCCAAAGGCTTAGTGGAAACAATAAAAAATGCGAGCTTATTAAAAAACGCGCCATGCGATGCGACTTGAGCCCAAATTGAATTCTCGCCGAGACTGAAGTCAAGCTATAGCTGTTTGTTCTTTTTTTTTTGAATACCCTGTACACAAATGGAGTAAGCGGTATATTGACTTGGTGCAGTGACTGTCTTTCTTTGGCAGGCATATTTAATATGCATGTTACACTTTAACCCAATTGGAACAAAAAATATATTGAAGAAACCCTTCCGTCCTTGAATGTGATTAGAAATTTTTGCATTCTGATTAGGCTTGAAGCGTTTAATTTATTTTATTCTTTTGCGTTGTTGTATTAAGTACTTAGGTTGACACTCGTTTTGTTGAAAGAAATATTGCCCAAGATTAATAATTGATATTTTAGCTGCTGATAATCTCCTTAAAAGCTGGGCCCAAAACATATTAATGCAAAAATCATTTCTCTCTCACACTCTACATACTCAAGTTCTCATTTTTCTCAATTGTTAAACTGAATCGAAATGAGTCTAGATAATTTGAAAAGTTATTCATTTGTTTTGTTAATTTTTTACCAAGGGAACTTAATGTTTTAATCAAAAAAATTAAATTAAATAAAAATTAGATAAAAATGAAATTAACTTGTGAATGGCATAATAATTAAAGTTTAAAGCTGGTTAAAATAAAAAAAACCCAAATTGTAAATGATAAAGCCAAAAGGATTCATTCATAAATTCATTCATAAATTAAATAAAAATTAGATAAAATTAAATTTAAACTGTGAATGGCATAATAATTAAAGTTTAAAGCTGGTTAATATAAAAAACCAACCCAAATTTAAAATAATAAAGCCAAAAGGATTCATGGAACTATGAGTTCGATTTTTAGCTCTGTGTTTGCACTTTAGCTATTTTATAGCTATATTTGGCTACTTGGCAGTGGTTGTCAGTCGGAAATTTGCAGCTGTCTGCATTTCAGGCTATTTAAAAACTGTTTTAGCTTTAGAAAAATATATTATTGCGTTTACTTTAGCTCATATTCACATCTGCTGTGCATATTTCTGCAAGGGTATTTAAACTTTGGCTTGTTGAAAAGCAGCTGTTGTTTCCTGTTTTTTAAGGCAACTCGCACGGAATTCAATTTGCAGATTGGCTAAAATTTAAAGCGGCGACGATGCAGCTCATGAATTTCAAATGAAATTAAAACTCTGTTCAAATATAATGACGCCAGCAGCAGCAGCAACAGCAACAACTGTAATAGCCGTGTTTTGTTCGTGACTGCAGCTGCTTGAAAGCTGTGCATTTGGACGGGCAGGGGGAAGGGGGGGGGAGCAGTGGCAAGCAAGAGACTCCAGCTGAGCTGCTGCCACTCCTACTCCTGCCCCTGCTGCTGCTGCTGCTTGTGGACGTCTGACAGCCGAGAGATTACTCTGCAGCACGCCAGGACTTAGTATTGTAAGCATTGCCAGACTCTTCTGCTGCAGCTACCACTGCCACCCCCCCCTCTCCCCTCTGCTGCTGGCTGGCAATGCCTCAATTAAGTGGAAGCAAATAGCTGCACAATTTGTGTGGGCGAGGAAACTGCTGGCGCAGACCATGTAAACACATCAAACTGTGCAACAACTGCATCTGTCATTATAATGCCCCTCCCACTCTCTCCCCCTCGACCTCACACACACCCAGACGCACATACACACACATACAGAGAAACAGCTATACAAAGACATACAAATGCTAAGCTTGGGCAAACTTTTTGGTTACTTGAAAATTCAATTTTACGCAATATGCGCAAATCGTGATTAAAATCCTGTGCGTGCTACTCGCTCATTGCATACTTTGCGGTGAGCTCCAACTGTTCCTCCTCCTCCTCCTCCTGCTCCAGTCCTGCTCTAGCGCCTACTCCTGTGCCCACTCCTGCGGCTGCCCCTGCTCAACTCAAGCCGCCTTTAAGCTGCTGCCACTGTGGGCTAAATTAACGCGCTTTGTGGCGTTAAGTCATGAGTAAAATGTTTTTGGGATTATTGTTCATATTGTTCGAATGAAAGGGGGGATGATATCAAAACCTGGGCGCGATAACGCATAGCTAAGCCAACTATTTAGTGAGAACGTTTAAGAGATTAATAAGTGCTGCTTGGCACACATATAATGTGCAATGTAATCTGACTATGCGGCGGGTTTAATTAGGATTGGTAACAAGCATTTGCTTAATGCTGAATGAATTAATCTTCTAATAGCTTTTTTTAATTTTGAGCATAAGTCTCTATTAGAGCAGGATTTAAAAAACACCCTAAATGTGAACATAAATATTTAATTTATTTAATTATTTCTTGCCCAGGAAATTTGTAGACCTCAAGCTGTCGAATTACCAAGTATTACATTAATAGTCATTTTCTCTGTATTACAAAAATCTGCAATTATTTGCAACTATTCTGTGCAGCTTATTCTGCCCGAAGGAATCCAAAAGTTTCTTCAGTCTTAGCTGACAGAATAACTTCCAAGAACAAATGTGAGCTAAGCTGTGCTAATATAATATAATACTATCAAGAATTCGCTATTGTTTGTTACAGACTACTTTCAACTAAGGCTGCACCAGGCTTTTACAGTGAAAAGGTTCGAGCCCGGGATTCCAATCAATTTTCTACTTTGAAGCGAACCTTAAACCAATGCAGTTGCTTAAAAAAACAATCCCACCGAAATCCAAACTAAATGTTTTTTTATAATGGTTGCTCTATAAATTGAAAAATTAATAGCTTCATTACAATTTTGAAATTAAAATCAATTAATCTAATCCTGCTTTCATTTAAGATGAAAAGCAGACCCACGAACTGAACCGAAAGGCTATCAAGATTTGCAAACCGGTTCAAATCTATAATTTTCCAATTTGAATCAAACCTTAAACCAAGTTAAGCCAGTTGAAATAAAAACAACCTAAACGTAATCTAAACTTTGCCAAAACTTTGTAGAATGGTTTATTTACAAATTGAAAAATTTAAAAAACCTGCATTCATGTATGAGAAAAAGCATGCTCACGAACTGAACCTAAAGGCAGGGAGTTGCTTCGCTTTCAACCAGAACTCGATGACATAGTGTTGGCAATATTTATGCCTAAATCAAATATATTACATTAGAATATGACAATTTGATGGACACACGAGCTGTTACATTCAAGAGTCGGAAGACTTTTGGTGACCAAAACTTATGGCAATTTGTGCCACGGTGCCTTGTCGGGGCATAAATACAATGACTGAGAATAAAGCTGCTGCCTACTTTCAGCAGCGCTGTCAGCGTAAAAACTATGAAAATGTGTTGTTTTCAAATTGCGAAACAATTTGCTGACCGTAATTGAACTTTGCTGTTGCCATCGCCATCGCCATCGCCATCATCATCGTCGACGGCACATAAAGCAAACTTTTCGGCGCTCATTTGAGTGTTTCAGCCACGCAAAAGTTTTCGGCGCACAGCCTGTGGCAAAAATGTTGGCCTGGCCAAAACCGGATCTGGTGCTGGGCTTTGGGTTAACTGCTTGGTCTTCCCGTGTTGGGTTTGAGGTTCGTATTATTTTTTGTCTCGGCCTTTTTCGTGGCTGTTGATTTTTGTATGTGTGTGTGTGTGTGCCGTGATTCGTCGCGGTTTTGGCCAATTTGCCATACCCTTCCGCATCGCTAATCCGCGCGCCACTTCCAAGTTCATTCATTCGCAATGCAAATGCCGCCGCGAACCTCAAACAATGCCAAACACCGTCGCCGACTGCCCTTTAATTCTATTTGTCTTCATTTGCCGCCCCCTTCCCCCCCTTCATTTGTTGTTGCATTTTTGTGCAATTCTTGTTGGAATTTTTGAGTTATTTTTATTTCTGCATAATTGTCGTTGTTTTCACTGGCCCTTCTCTCCATACGCATGAATATTTCAGTTGTTGCAAGTAGTCGGGGGCAATACGACTGCAACTGTTGAGGACAAAGTTTTGAATAATTTATGCGCTTTCAGTGTGCCACAGCCACACACACTCACACACACACACACAGCCAGATGCCCAACGCTCAATTCTACTCGATGCCAGACAACAATTTTCTTCTTCTTGTTTTACTCCTTGGCATACGCCAAGCGAGCGCATTCAACATCGAGAACTTGAGAACTTTCATTGTGCTGTCCTTTCCTAACGATGATGTTTGGTTGGCACGAAAGTCAAGAAGTATTTACACTGCACAAAAATTTGGCACGAAAATTAGTCGTCATATTTATAATTTTTATGCATAATATAATTTTTCTTCGAGTTGTTCTCAGTTTTGTATAGATTTTACTAGCAAAAGCCAAGGAGTATATACACAAAACAAGAATAACTCATCATGCTTATGAGTTTCTTATTATATAGTTTTTCTTCGAGCTATGCTCGAGCTAGTGTATAGACATAGGTCAATATATCCTAACCCCATAACTCGATCAAATCTCATCCGAATTTCACGAGATTTGGCTCTTTGGTAATGGTTTGACCTCTAAATCAATTTGGCATGAAAATCTGGCAACATGATTCTAGGTCAAAATTCAAGTGAAAATGGTACCCTCAAATATCCTATATAGACATATGTAGGTCATAATTTCCCACCCCCATAACTCGGTCAAATTTCGTCAGATTTTCATAAGGTTTGTCTCTTTCTTCATGGTTGGGCCTTTAGATCAATTTGAAATCAAAATCTGGCAACATAATTTGTAGTCTAAATTCATGTGAAAATGGTACCCTCAAATATCCTATATAGACATAAGTCATAATTTCCCACCTCCATAACTCGGTCAAATTTCGTCCAAATTTCACGGGGCTTGGCTTTTTGTTTATGGCTTGGACTCTAAATCAATTTGGCATGAAAATCTGGCAACATGATTCTAGGTCAAAATTCAAGTGAAAATGGTACCCTCAAATATCCTATATAGACATATGTAGGTCATAATTTCCCACCCCCATAACTCGGTCAAATTTCGTCCAAATCTCACGGGGCTTGGCTTTTTGTTCATTGCTTGGACTCTAGATCAATTTTGCATCAAAAACTGGCAACATGATTCTAGGTCAAAATTCAAGTGAAAATGGTACCCTCAAATATCCTATATAGACATAGGTCATAATTTCCCACCTCCATAACTCGGTCAAATTTCGTCCGATTTTCACGGGGCTTGGCTTTTTGTTTATGGCTTGGACTCTAGATCAATTTGGCATCAAAATCTGGCAACATTATTTTTAGTCTAAATTCATGTGAAAATGGTACCCTCAAATATCCTATATAGACATAAGTCATAATTTCCCACCTCCATAACTCGGTCAAATTTCGTCCAAATTTCACGGGGCTTGGCTTTTTGTTCATGGCTTGGACTCTAGATCAATTTTGCATCAAAAACTGGCAACATGATTCTAGGTCAAAATTCAAGTGAAAATGGTACCCTCAAATATCCTATAGAGACATAGGTCATAATTTCCCACCTCCATAACTCGGTCAAATTTCGTCCAAATTTCACGGGGCTTGGCTTTTTGTTCATGGCTTGGACTCTAGATCAATTTTGCATCAAAAAGTGGCAACATGATTCTAGGTCAAAATTCAAGTGAAAATGGTACCCTCAAATATCCTATATAGACATAGGTCATAATTTCCCACCTCCATAACTCGGTCAAATTTCGTCCGATTTTCACGGGGCTTGGCTTTTTGTTCATGGCTTGCACTCTAGATCAATTTTACATCAAAAACTGGCAACATGATTCTAGGTCAAAATTCAAGTGAAAATAGTACCCTCAAATATCCTATATAGACCTATATATACCCTCAAATATCCTATATAGACATAGGTCATAATTGCCCACCCCCATAACTCGGTCAAATTTCGTAAGATTTTCACGGGGCTTGGCTTTTTGTTCATGGCTTGGACTCTAGATCAATTTGGCATCAAAAACTGGCAACATAATTTTTAGTCTAAATTCATGTTAAAATGGTACCCTCAAATATCCTATATAGACATAGGTCATAATTTCCCACCTCCATAACTCGGTCAAATTTCGTCCGATTTTCGCGGGGCTTGGCTTTTTGTTCATGGCTTGGACTCTAGATCAATTTTGCATCAAAAACTAGCAACATTATTCTAGGTCAAAATTCATGTGAAAATAGTACCCTCAAATATCCTATATAGACCTATATATACCCTCAAATATCCTATATAGACATAGGTCATAATTTCCCACCCCCATAACTCGGTCAAATTTCGTAAGATTTTCACGGGGCTTGGCTTTTTGTTCATGGCTTGGACTCTAGATCAATTTGGCATCAAAAACTGGCAACATAATTTTTAGTCTAAATTCATGTTAAAATGGTACCCTCAAATATCCTATATAGACATAGGTCATAATTTCCCACCTCCATAACTCGGTCAAATTTCGTCCGATTTTCACGGGGCTTGGCTTTTTGTTTATGGCTTGGACTCTAGATCAATTTGGCATCAAAATCTGGCAACATTATTTTTAGTCTAAATTCATGTGAAAATAGTACCCTCAAATATCCTATATAGACATAAGTCATAATTTCCCACCTCCATAACTCGGGCAAATTTCGTCCGATTTTCACGGGGCTTGGCTTTTTGTTCATGGCTTGGACTCTAGATCAATTTTACATCAAAAACTGGCAACATGATTCTAGGTCAAAATTCAAGTGAAAATAGTACCCTCAAATATCCTATATAGACCTATATATACCCTCAAATATCCTATATAGACATAGGTCATAATTTCCCACCCCCATAACTCGGTCAAATTTCGTCCGATTTTCGCGGGGCTTGGCTTTTTGTTCATGGCTTGGACTCTAGATCAATTTTACACCAAAAACTGGCAACATGATTCTAGGTCAAAATTCAAGTGAAAATAGTACCCTCAAATATCCTATATAGACCTATATATACCCTCAAATATCCTATATAGACATAGGTCATAATTTCCCACCCCCATAACTCGGTCAAATTTCGTAAGATTTTCACGGGGCTTGGCTTTTTGTTCATGGCTTGGACTCTAGATCAATTTGGCATCAAAAACTGGCAACATAATTTTTAGTCTAAATTCATGTTAAAATGGTACCCTCAAATATCCTATATAGACATAGGTCATAATTTCCCACCTCCATAACTCGGTCAAATTTCGTCCGATTTTCACGGGGCTTGGCTTTTTGTTCATGGCTTGGACTCTAGATCAATTTTGCATCAAAAAGTGGCAACATGATTCTAGGTCAAAATTCAAGTGAAAATAGTACCCTCAAATATCCTATATAGACCTATATATACCCTCAAATATCCTATATAGACATAGGTCATAATTTCCCACCTCCATAACTCGGTCAAATTTCGTCCGATTTTCACGGGGCTTGGCTTTTTGTTCATGGCTTGGACTCTAGATCAATTTTACATCAAAAACTGGCAACATGATTCTAGGTCAAAATTCAAGTGAAAATAGTACCCTCAAATATCCTATATAGACCTATATATACCCTCAAATATCCTATATAGACATAGGTCATAATTGCCCACCCCCATAACTCGGTCAAATTTCGTAAGATTTTCACGGGGCTTGGCTTTTTGTTCATGGCTTGGACTCTAGATCAATTTGGCATCAAAAACTGGCAACATAATTTTTAGTCTAAATTCATGTTAAAATGGTACCCTCAAATATCCTATATAGACATAGGTCATAATTTCCCACCTCCATAACTCGGTCAAATTTCGTCCAAATTTCACGGGGCTTGGCTTTTTGTTTATGGCTTGGACTCTAGATCAATTTTGCATCAAAAACTGGCAACATGATTCTAGGTCAAAATTCAAGTGAAAATGGTACCCTCAAATATCCTATATAGACATAGGTCATAATTTCCCACCTCCATAACTCGGTCAAATTTCGTCCAAATCTCACGGGGCTTGGCTTTTTGTTCATTGCTTGGACTCTAGATCAATTTTGCATCAAAAACTGGCAACATGATTCTAGGTCAAAATTCAAGTGAAAATGGTACCCTCAAATATCCTATATAGACATAGGTCATAATTTCCCACCTCCATAACTCGGTCAAATTTCGTCCGATTTTCACGGGGCTTGGCTTTTTGTTTATGGCTTGGACTCTAGATCAATTTGGCATCAAAATCTGGCAACATTATTTTTAGTCTAAATTCATGTGAAAATGGTACCCTCAAATATCCTATATAGACATAAGTCATAATTTCCCACCTCCATAACTCGGGCAAATTTCGTCCGATTTTCACGGGGCTTGGCTTTTTGTTCATGGCTTGGACTCTAGATCAATTTTGCATCAAAAACTGGCAACATGATTCTAGGTCAAAATTCAAGTGAAAATGGTACCCTCAAATATCCTATAGAGACATAGGTCATAATTTCCCACCTCCATAACTCGGTCAAATTTCGTCCAAATTTCACGGGGCTTGGCTTTTTGTTCATGGCTTGGACTCTAGATCAATTTTGCATCAAAAAGTGGCAACATGATTCTAGGTCAAAATTCAAGTGAAAATGGTACCCTCAAATATCCTATATAGACATAGGTCATAATTTCCCACCTCCATAACTCGGTCAAATTTCGTCCGATTTTCACGGGGCTTGGCTTTTTGTTCATGGCTTGCACTCTAGATCAATTTTACATCAAAAACTGGCAACATGATTCTAGGTCAAAATTCAAGTGAAAATAGTACCCTCAAATATCCTATATAGACCTATATATACCCTCAAATATCCTATATAGACATAGGTCATAATTGCCCACCCCCATAACTCGGTCAAATTTCGTAAGATTTTCACGGGGCTTGGCTTTTTGTTCATGGCTTGGACTCTAGATCAATTTGGCATCAAAAACTGGCAACATAATTTTTAGTCTAAATTCATGTTAAAATGGTACCCTCAAATATCCTATATAGACATAGGTCATAATTTCCCACCTCCATAACTCGGTCAAATTTCGTCCGATTTTCGCGGGGCTTGGCTTTTTGTTCATGGCTTGGACTCTAGATCAATTTTGCATCAAAAACTAGCAACATTATTCTAGGTCAAAATTCATGTGAAAATAGTACCCTCAAATATCCTATATAGACCTATATATACCCTCAAATATCCTATATAGACATAGGTCATAATTTCCCACCCCCATAACTCAGTCAAATTTCGTAAGATTTTCACGGGGCTTGGCTTTTTGTTCATGGCTTGGACTCTAGATCAATTTGGCATCAAAAACTGGCAACATAATTTTTAGTCTAAATTCATGTTAAAATGGTACCCTCAAATATCCTATATAGACATAGGTCATAATTTCCCACCTCCATAACTCGGTCAAATTTCGTCCGATTTTCACGGGGCTTGGCTTTTTGTTTATGGCTTGGACTCTAGATCAATTTGGCATCAAAATCTGGCAACATTATTTTTAGTCTAAATTCATGTGAAAATGGTACCCTCAAATATCCTATATAGACATAAGTCATAATTTCCCACCTCCATAACTCGGGCAAATTTCGTCCGATTTTCACGGGGCTTGGCTTTTTGTTCATGGCTTGGACTCTAGATCAATTTTGCATCAAAAAGTGGCAACATGATTCTAGGTCAAAATTCAAGTGAAAATGGTACCCTCAAATATCCTATATAGACATAGGTCATAATTTCCCACCCCCATAACTCGGTCAAATTTCGTCCGATTTTCGCGGGGCTTGGCTTTTTGTTCATGGCTTGGACTCTAGATCAATTTTACACCAAAAACTGGCAACATGATTCTAGGTCAAAATTCAAGTGAAAATAGTACCCTCAAATATCCTATATAGACCTATATATACCCTCAAATATCCTATATAGACATAGGTCATAATTTCCCACCCCCATAACTCGGTCAAATTTCGTAAGATTTTCACGGGGCTTGGCTTTTTGTTCATGGCTTGGACTCTAGATCAATTTGGCATCAAAAACTGGCAACATAATTTTTAGTCTAAATTCATGTTAAAATGGTACCCTCAAATATCCTATATAGACATAGGTCATAATTTCCCACCTCCATAACTCGGTCAAATTTCGTCCGATTTTCACGGGGCTTGGCTTTTTGTTCATGGCTTGGACTCTAGATCAATTTTGCATCAAAAAGTGGCAACATGATTCTAGGTCAAAATTCAAGTGAAAATAGTACCCTCAAATATCCTATATAGACCTATATATACCCTCAAATATCCTATATAGACATAGGTCATAATTTCCCACCTCCATAACTCGGTCAAATTTCGTCCGATTTTCACGGGGCTTGGCTTTTTGTTCATGGCTTGGACTCTAGATCAATTTTACATCAAAAACTGGCAACATGATTCTAGGTCAAAATTCAAGTGAAAATAGTACCCTCAAATATCCTATATAGACCTATATATACCCTCAAATATCCTATATAGACATAGGTCATAATTGCCCACCCCCATAACTCGGTCAAATTTCGTAAGATTTTCACGGGGCTTGGCTTTTTGTTCATGGCTTGGACTCTAGATCAATTTGGCATCAAAAACTGGCAACATAATTTTTAGTCTAAATTCATGTTAAAATGGTACCCTCAAATATCCTATATAGACATAGGTCATAATTTCCCACCTCCATAACTCGGTCAAATTTCGTCCGATTTTCGCGGGGCTTGGCTTTTTGTTCATGGCTTGGACTCTAGATCAATTTTGCATCAAAAACTAGCAACATGATTCTAGGTCAAAATTCATGTGAAAATAGTACCCTCAAATATCCTATATAGACCTATATATACCCTCAAATATCCTATATAGACATGGGTCATAATTTCCCACCCCCATAACTCGGTCAAATTTTGTAAGATTTTCACGGGGCTTGGCTTTTTGTTCATGGCTTGGACTCTAGATCAATTTGGCATCAAAAACTGGCAACATCATTTATAGTCTAAATTCATGTTAAAATGGTACCCTCAAATATCCTATATAGACATAGGTCATAATTTCCCACCTCCATAACTCGGTCAAATTTCGTCCGATTTTCGCGGGGCTTGGCTTTTTGTTCATGGCTTGGACTCTAGATCAATTTTGCATCAAAAACTGGCAACATGATTCTAGGTCAAAATTCAAGTGAAAATAGTACCCTCAAATATCCTATATAGACCTATATATACCCTCAAATATCCTATATAGACATGGGTCATAATTTCCCACCTCCATAACTCGGTCAAATTTCGTCCGATTTTCACGGGGCTTGGCTTTTTGTTCATGGCTTGGACTCTAGATCAATTATGCATCAAAAACTGGCAACATAATTTTTAGTCTAAATTCATGTGAAAATGGTACACTCAAATATCCTATATAGACATAGGTCATAATTTCCCACCTCCATAACTCGGTCAAATTTCGTCCGATTTTCACGGGGCTTGGCTTTTTGTTCATGGCTTGGACTCTAGATCAATTTTACATCAAAAACTGGAAACATGATTCTAGGTCAAAATTCAAGTGAAAATAGTACCCTCAAATATCCTATATACCTATATATACCCTCAAATATCCTATATAGACATAGGTCATAATTGCCCACCCCCATAACTCGGTCGAATTTCGTAAGATTTTCACTGGGCTTGGCTTTTTGTTCATGGCTTGGACTCTAGATCAATTTGG
The DNA here is from genome assembly GCA_035045885.1 of Drosophila borealis. Taxonomy (NCBI): domain Eukaryota; kingdom Metazoa; phylum Arthropoda; class Insecta; order Diptera; family Drosophilidae; genus Drosophila; species Drosophila borealis. The sequence goes on from JAWNOR010000308.1 coordinate 63,757, forward strand.
CATCAAAAACTGGCAACATAATTTTTAGTCTAAATTCATGTTAAAATGGTACCCTCAAATATCCTATATAGACATAGGTCATAATTTCCCACCTCCATAACTCGGTCAAATTTCGTCCAAATTTCACGGGGCTTGGCTTTTTGTTCATGGCTTGGACTCTAGATCAATTTTGCATCAAAAAGTGGCAACATGATTCTAGGTCAAAATTCAAGGGTAAATGGTACCCTCAAATATCCTATAGAGACATAGGTCATAATTTCCCACCTCCATAACTCGGTCAAATTTCGTCCAAATTTCACGGGGCTTGGCTTTTTGTTCATGGCTTGGACTCTAGATCAATTTTGCATCAAAAAGTGGCAACATGATTCTAGGTCAAAATTCAAGTGAAAATGGTACCCTCAAATATCCTATATAGACATAGGTCATAATTTCCCACCTCCATAACTCGGTCAAATTTCGTCCGATTTTCACGGGGCTTGGCTTTTTGTTCATGGCTTGGACTCTAGATCAATTTTACATCAAAAACTGGCAACATGATTCTAGGTCAAAATTTAAGTGAAAATAGTACCCTCAAATATCCTATATAGACCTATATATACCCTCAAATATCCTATATAGACATAGGTCATAATTGCCCACCCCCATAACTCGGTCAAATTTCGTAAGATTTTCACGGGGCTTGGCTTTTTGTTCATGGCTTGGACTCTAGATCAATTTGGCATCAAAAACTGGCAACATAATTTTTAGTCTAAATTCATGTTAAAATGGTACCCTCAAATATCCTATATAGACATAGGTCATAATTTCCCACCTCCATAACTCGGTCAAATTTCGTCCGATTTTCGCGGGGCTTGGCTTTTTGTTCATGGCTTGGAATCTAGATCAATTTTGCATCAAAAACTGGCAACATGATTCTAGGTCAAAATTCATGTGAAAATAGTACCCTCAAATATCCTATATAGACCTATATATACCCTAAAATATCCTATATAGACATAGGTCATAATTTCCCACCCCCATAACTCGGTCAAATTTCGTCCGATTTTCACGGGGCTTGGCTTTTTGTTCATGGCTTGGACTCAAGATCAATTTGGCATCAAAAACTGGCAACATAATTTTTAGTCTAAATTCATGTTAAAATGGTACCCTCAAATATCCTATATAGACATAGGTCATAATTTCCCACCTCCATAACTCGGTCAAATTTCGTCCGATTTTCACGGGGCTTGGCTTTTTGTTCATGGCTTGGACTCTAGATCAATTTTGCATCAAAAACTGGCAACATGATTCTAGGTCAAAATTCAATGGAAAATAGTACCCTCAAAGATCCTATATAGACCTATATATACCCTCAAATATCCTATATAGACATAGGTCATAATTTCCCACCCCCATAACTCGGTCAAATTTTGTAAGATTTTCACGGGGCTTGGCTTTTTGTTCATGGCTTGGACTCTAGATCAATTTGGCATCAAAAACTGGCAACATAATTTTTAGTCTAAATTCATGTTGAAATGGTACCCTCAAATATCCTATATAGACATAGGTCATAATTTCCCACCTCCATAACTCGGTCAAATTTCGTCCGATTTTCGCGGGGCTTGGCTTTTTGTTCATGGCTTGGACTCTAGATCAATTTTGCATCAAAAAGTGGCAACATGATTCTAGGTCAAAATTCAAGTGAAAATAGTACCCTCAAATATCCTATATAGACCTATATATACCCTCAAATATCCTATATAGACATAAGTCATAATTTCCCACCCCCCTAACTCGGTCAAATTTTGTAAGATTTTCACGGGGCTTGGCTTTTTGTTCATGGCTTGGACTCTAGATCAATTGGCATCAAAAACTGGCAACATAATTTTTAGTCTAAATTCATGTTAAAATGGTACCCTCAAATATCCTATAAAGACATAGGTCATAATTTCCCACCTCCATAACTCGGTCAAATTTCGTCCGATTTTCACGGGGCTTGGCTTTTTGTTCATGGCTTGGACTCTAGATCAATTTTACATCCAAACTGGCAACATGATTCTAGGTCAAAATTCAAGTGAAAATAGTACCCTCAAAGATCCTATATAGACCTATATATACCCTCAAATATCCTATATAGACATAGGTCATAATTTCCCACCCCCATAACTCGGTCAAATTTCGTCCGATTTTCACGGGGCTTGGCTTTTTGCTTATGGCTTGGCCTCTAGATCAATTTTGCATCAAAAACTGGCAACATGATTCTAGGTCAAAATTCAAGGGAAAATGGTACCCTCAAATATCCTATAGAGACATAGGTCATAATTTCGCACCTCCATAACTCGGTCAAATTTCGTCCAAATTTCACGGGGCTTGGCTTTTTGTTCATGGCTTGGACTCTAGATCAATTTTGCATCAAAAAGTGGCAACATGATTCTAGGTCAAAATTCAAGTGAAAATGGTACCCTCAAATATCCTATATAGACATAAGTCATAATTTCCCACCTCCATAACTCGGTCAAATTTCGTCCGATTTTCACGGGGCTTGGCTTTTTGTTCATGGCTTGGACTCTAGATCAATTTTACATCAAAAACTGGAAACATGATTCTAGGTCAAAATTCAAGTGAAAATAGTACCCTCAAATATCCTATATAGACCTATATATACCCTCAAATATCCTATATAGACATAGGTCATAATTGCCCACCCCCATAACTCGGTCAAATTTCGTAAGATTTTCACGGGGCTTGGCTTTTTGTTCATGGCTTGGACTCTAGATCAATTTGGCATCAAAAACTGGCAACATAATTTTTAGTCTAAATTCATGTTAAAATGGTACCCTCAAATATCCTATATAGACATAGGTCATAATTTCCCACCTCCATAACTCGGTCAAATTTCGTCCGATTTTCACGGGGCTTGGCTTTTTGTTCATGGCTTGGACTCTAGATCAATTTTACATCAAAAACTGGCAACATGATTCTAGGTCAAAATTCAAGTGAAAATAGTACCCTCAAATATCCTATATAGACCTATATATACCCTCAAATATCCTATATAGACATAGGTCATAATTGCCCACCCCCATAACTCGGTCAAATTTCGTAAGATTTTCACGGGGCTTGGCTTTTTGTTCATGGCTTGGACTCTAGATCAATTTGGCATCAAAAACTGGCAACATAATTTTTAGTCTAAATTCATGTTAAAATGGTACCCTCAAATATCCTATATAGACATAGGTCATAATTTCCCACCTCCATAACTCGGTCAAATTTCGTCCGATTTTCGCGGGGCTTGGCTTTTTGTTCATGGCTTGGACTCTAGATCAATTTTGCATCAAAAACTAGCAACATGATTCTAGGTCAAAATTCATGTGAAAATAGTACCCTCAAATATCCTATATAGACCTATATATACCCTCAAATATCCTATATAGACATAGGTCATAATTTCCCACCCCCATAACTCGGTCAAATTTTGTAAGATTTTCACGGGGCTTGGCTTTTTGTTCATGGCTTGGACTCTAGATCAATTTGGCATCAAAAACTGGCAACATAATTTTTAGTCTAAATTCATGTTAAAATGGTACCCTCAAATATCCTATATAGACATAGGTCATAATTTCCCACCTCCATAACTCGGTCAAATTTCGTCCGATTTTCGCGGGGCTTGGCTTTTTGTTCATGGCTTGGACTCTAGATCAATTTTGCATCAAAAACTAGCAACATGATTCTAGGTCAAAATTCATGTGAAAATAGTACCCTCAAATATCCTATATAGACCTATATATACCCTCAAATATCCTATATAGACATGGGTCATAATTTCCCACCCCCATAACTCGGTCAAATTTTGTAAGATTTTCACGGGGCTTGGCTTTTTGTTCATGGCTTGGACTCTAGATCAATTTGGCATCAAAAACTGGCAACATAATTTTTAGTCTAAATTCATGTTAAAATGGTACCCTCAAATATCCCATATAGACATAGGCCAAAAATTTCCCACCCACATATTTCGGTTAAATCTCATCAGATTTTCACAAGGTTTGTCTCTTTCTTCATGGTTGGGTCTTTAGACATCAAAATCTGGCAATATAGTTTGTAAGTCAAAATTCATATGAAAATGGTATCCTCAAATATCTTATATAGACATAAGTCAAAATTTCCCAGCCTCATAATTTGTTTTACTTGAAAAAAATGTCTAATGTGTTGAGCTTTCAATTAATGATTTAAATATCAATTGGTATGTTTACATTTCGCTCTGTGTACTCTCCTGTCTTCAAGCAGTCTCACGCTTCCCCCGCCTTTGCTATTTGTCGAGCGTAATTAGCCGCAAAGTATGCAAGTTGCATTTGTGCAGCCAGGCATGGTCAACGCTATCGCCAATTGCCTTTATTGAGACATTCTACCCAGCTGTCGGAAAGGCTGGGTGGGGATTGGAGGTAGGTCGTGGTGCTTGTGGAGCTAGCTGCGGCCAGCTGCAACGGCAGGCCGCAAGGGCAACATCGGGCGTTGCATGGCAAACGTGGCAGCTCTTTGGCTGGTTTTGCTATGCGAGAGTGTGTGGGCCTGGGTGTGTGTGTGTGTGAAAAATACCACAATTTCAATTTCAAAGTATCCTTTTAGTGCAAAGGAAATGACATTTACGCGCTTTGTTGTGGTTTGCTCATGCATAAAACATTTTTAGTTTATATTTTTTTCCAGTTTATGTTTTATATACACATATATATATGTCGTTTTTTTTTCTTTTTGCCCTGCCCGACGCACTGGTTGTGCGGTAGGCGTGGCAGGCGAGCCGTGCAGGTCCTTCAGCTGCAGCCAACAATACAGAAAATGTTTTTGCATGCCGCTTGGTCACATGAACAAAGCACAACGAATGGCCACAAGGTCCGTTCGCCGCTCAAAAATTGAAAACTGCAAGCGCAAAAATAAACATAAATAATACAATTTAAAATAAAGAAAAATGCAACCTAACATTATGGATTACTCAGCTGTGCGAATTTGATTGCCCTATTGCTTCTAAATATAAAAATAATATATACTAAAGCAACTGGTTCCTGGTAACAGAGTAAAGACTTCTTTATTATACCTATGCCATGAAATGTGTAACGCATAGAAGGAGACAGCTTCGATTCGCTAAAGCTCATATGTATGTATTGTAGATCAACTTCAACAGCCAAGTTCATATTGCCATATCCGTCTGTCTGTTTGTTTTCTTGAAACTTTGGGTCCCTCTTTTTGTATATATGTCGAAACCGGGTGGATCGGACCACTATATAATATAACGATAAGTACGAAGGATCGGTCGAAAAGTATGTCCTTGTATAGAAAACGTTTCATCATGATCTCTACATATATGCATAAGCTCATCAGCATCGGACCACTCTATCATTTAGTTAACATAGAAACGATCATTCAAAATTAACGATTTTGCATGTCAAAATATTCTACTTTCTAAGATATTTTCAAACTCAGCATTCACTCTTCTCCCATATTTGTAAAAGGCAAATGTCTTCATAGTTATTAAATCTTTGGCGTGCCGAAGATATCCCTACTTTCTTCTTTTTTTCTTAGCTTTTTTACCCACTATTATCTATATATATTCTATTATATAATCTGTATAAAATATATTAATTGTTTCTTTCTTTCTATGTTATCGGACTGAAAAAATGATGGGCTCCACATTTATAACATTATTATGCTATTTGTTTAAACATTCAAACATTCGTTTCTAAAAAAAACAGGTAAGTTTGTTCACACTTATTAAAAAAATATATACTCTACATTCTTAGAAACTCGAAATGTTATTTTAACTTGAGAAATATAACTTATGACAATTCATTGCTCGAAAATAACTTCCACAAATTTTAAGTTTCCCCGATAATATGATCGTCAAAAATAATGTATAATATTTAAAAATTGTTTCTAATTTAATATATTTTATTAATTTTTGCATATCCAGCTCTGGTACACACATAAGTTTCCTTTTGAGAAAACAAAAGTATTTTATTTTTCTTTTATATTATATCAGTTTCCTTTTGAGAAAACAAAGTATTTTATTTTTCCTTTATAATATCATCAGCCATTTCTCAAGAGAAAATAATTGCAGCTGAAGCAACTTATTTCGCCCATAAGCATAAAGAGAATTCAGAAAGTAACTCAAAAGCAATTGTATTTAATAATTTCAAAATAATATTATGCACAACAATTGAAGCCATCAAGTACAGTCTATAAATACAACACAAAAGCTGTTGAAAATGGGACGCGGTGGGCGGGGGCGTGGCACATTCAATTGTGCGCCAAGGTAAGCAACAAAGAAGACCTTGGAAAGGGGTTGGCGGGAGCTCAGCGCAGTGGAGCATCGTCTAAATTGTTGAAAACCTGAGACAGTGAACCAGAAACGATTAAACTTAAATTTTTTTTTTGGGTTGCTAGAAAATGGGTGCCATTGTGTGTGTGGTGGAGGAAGGGGAGGCGGAGGGGACAATGTGAATGGTAACTGGTAACGAGGACATCTGCGAGCTGCAAACAATAAGTGACAAAAATCAATGGAGAACTTCTGGGCAATGCCGGCGGCTGCTGCAAATGCGCTTCCTGTTTCCTTAAATGGGGAAAGCACCAAACGGGATGCAGTTAAAATGGCAGGGAAAGGGTTGGTTGTGAAAGGGGGGGGGAGGGTGGAAACGTTTGACTGCCGAGATCTGTGAATGTGGTGTTGGCATTTGTTGAATATCAACAGGAAATGCAGTGAATAAACACGTCGAGTTTGTTCGATTCGTTCAAGAGTTCAGCATTGAGTGTGTGTGCGTGTGTGTGTGTGTGCGTGTGTATGTGTATGTATTTGTGCTGCATTGTGCTAGTATGAAACTCACATTTTGAATGCCATTCAATTCAATTCGTTTCGATTCAATTCAATTTTCGTTCTGAATGGCAACGCATCTACCGCGCCGCGGGCAGCTTTTAGCCTCGGGCAATGGCCAGCAAATAATGCAAAATTTTGCATCTCTCAATGCCAGTGACAGCAACAACAATAACAGCAACAACAACAACAACAATAACAGCAACAACAACAGCAGCAACAACAACAACGTCAATGCTCAACAAATTTGGCACATAGCTCGTTGCGTAATTGCATTCATCAAAATGAATGCAAAGGCATGTTCATTTAAGTATACCCTGTACATGTTAAAAGTGTGTAAAAAAAAGGGTATCTTGGGGTGCAGCTGGTGTATGCAACAGGCCGTGACAAGCATATATATTTATGTGATCAGCGATCTAATTGTGTTTGTCTGTGCGTCTTGATGTCAAAGTTATAAGCGGCTAAAATAATGATATTTAATATGTCGCTTCTATTATGCAATGAGTATATCGATCATTTAAATTTTTCGTAACAAATCGATAAATATCGATTTCCTTTTTGCTTTTTTTTATCTTAGAGGTTTGATCTTAAGTCCTACAAGGTTTTTAGCTTATGGTTTTTGTCGATAATTGATTAACATATTAGCCTACAAATATTTGGATTTCTGATGATTAACTTCCCATCTATAAAAATCGATAGATAGGCCAACAGTCTGTGCAGTCTGACACAGAAATATGGACTCTTAAGCGCCATAAAACCCAAAATTTGTGTAAATAAAGGTTAGAAGGACGAATTTACTTCAGCCTTTTTTACAAGTGCAAAATTTTTTGTACATATCGATAAATATCGATATAATTGTTTTTTAGAAGTTGGTTACGTAGAATTTCTGTTGCTTTAAGCAAGTGACATTTGGTATGGCTAATTAATATCAAGTTTAAATAAAGTATAAGGCAGATTTTCAGTGAAAGAAGTCAAAAGTCGATTTATATGTGGAAAATTTCTAGATTTGTCTTATATGTGAGGAGATGGATGAAGAAAAAATGTTTACTAAAATTGAATTAATTTCAAACGTTCTTTTATAAAACGAAATGTTAGATTCAAAAAGACTTCATCAGTTCAGAGAACTTTTAAATTTAATGGCGATTTTCTGGTATGCTTCTTGTCCATCATATGATATCACCTGGTCGTGCATTCTCACCAGGACTTTTCATAGGTTTTGTTTTAATTTGTTGCAGTTTTGACTTTTTCAATGTAATCAAATGAAATGCAGTGCAAAAATTTGTTGGACTTTTCTGTGCCCATGCATTCGTGAGCATATGTATATTGTACGGTTGGCACAAGCCGTTGGCTGGCTTGGCAGGTGCTGCGCTTAAAAGCATGCAATCCATGCCAAATATCAGATGCCATCCGTCGTTCCAATCCAACTGAACTTCATATGCTGCTCCTCGTACGGGTCGCTTTATCATCATATTGTCCGTCGTCCATCAGTCAGCTAGTCAATCATATGAATCGTTTTCGTTTGCGTTACGTTTTCGATTCCAATCAATTTGTTTGGCATTTTTGGCTGGCGCAGGACCCAACCCCTCCCCCACACACACAGCTCCATAGAGGAACGCCTCATACTGCGAAATGCCAACACTCTCTGACCCACAGCGTGCTGTGAATATTCGCAGTGCCTGTTTTTTCTTCCTCATGTGTTGTGTTGCTTTCTATCGATTTTGTGCCCCCGATCTCAAAGCACAAACCGAAAAAAAAAGAACAGAAAACATTTCCATTGAGTTGCGTTCGCTTGTTGCATTTTTAAATACGGTCGGTTGGTTCGTCGCTGGACAGGGGGGGGAGGGGGATTGGAGGAGCAAGGCCAGCAGCGAATCCATCTTAGTTTGTACTTCCGCCTGTCAAAGAAACTTCTTGTTTGTTTGTGACTGCAATGAGTTTTAGTTTTTTTTTTTTTTGCAAAAGTCGAACGCCAAAGGCTAAGGCTACACATTACAAATGGCAAATAGGGGATGATTTGATGTTATGAAAATGTGTTCAACACGGAGAAGAAATGCCTTTTTTACCTCTCTATTAAGAAATGTTCTCTCTCTCTGCATCAAAAGCGGAGTTCTTCAAGTCATTTATCTCAGGAAAGGAGAATACATTTCCTTTTCTTTAGGGCCTAACTGTTTGCAGGGTATCTTCTAGTTGATCACTCTTTTCTAGCCTTTTAATTATAGATTAAGATTCGATGAGTTGAACAATTCGTTAAATTTCCTGTTATGTTCGGTCTTTCAGTGCCGATAGTTTTTGAATAGTCGGCAAGAAGCTGCGGGAAACTGCCAAAAAATATTCAAATTCGCTTATATCGATAGTTGTGAAAGTATTTCTATAGTATCGTTAGGGTTGATCGTTTGATATATCGATAAAATTCAAGGCTCTCGATTAATTCAGTTAAAACATTTTTATCTCTATCTTTTGCTTAAAGCACGATTTCATTTAACTTGTTTAACTTTGCTACAATGAATGAAAATGAATGAATGAAAATTGTATAGCCAGGTAATATCGATATGACCTTGACATATATCACCTCCAAGTTTCGAAATAACGAGAATATACTTGATCGATATGCCAATATCGGCTCGAAGTTTCGATACATCGCAAAATACACATCCGATATATAGAAACGAATTGTTGAGCAAGCCTTTTTGAATGGGTTTCGCTATCGATTTTTAATACTCGATATATATATATACTATAGGTACAATATTTGTATATCTCACAATTCCTAGAAATTGCACGTGTTTATATTTATTTTTATCCATTTTCGTGCCTCGCTTTGTTTCTGGTTCAGCCCTCACAAATTGGTGTAATACGTGAATTTAAAAGTGAATAATTTCAAGATGTTTTAAATCGAACAACCCTACAACTCACACAAAAAAAAAAAAAACAAAAAACAAAAAAGGAAAAATTTGAATTAAAACTGCGATCGATTAGAATAAAGCCGGGTCAGATTTAACGCCATTGTTTCCGTCGATCCTGAAGCTTTTTTTGCAACTGAGCCTTGGATGGCGGCACATTTGGTTTTTGTGCTGCAACCTCCGCTGAACAGATCTCCGGTAATTTGGTATGTGCTATATGACTTTTGTGTAGCGGCTCCTCGATCCGACCGAATTTTGGTGTCACCCGCGGAGTTACAATGCATTCCGTTTGCCCGCTTCCCCTTAGGGTCACATTTCGTTCCCTGCGTTGCGTTTGAATGCGCGGCACTGCCACGACTGATCCTTGTTGGATGGGCGGCGCCTTCTTAACTGGACTGGGACTCTTGTTCGGCTGATGTCGCAAATTGACAGTTGATCGTGTCAGCTGACAGTTCATGATGGGTTTGCGGCGACTTGTCATATTTGTCGGCTGGCCATTTGCACGCACATTGAAGGCACCAGTTACTGCATTTAAGCGACTATCCTCGGAAGCTGAACGCTTCAATTTGTCTGGACGCTTGCCGCCGCAGGCTCTGATCAGTTCCTTGTTGGTTTTTGCCTTAAAGGGCGCTGTTCTGCCTTTGGGTATGAGTGCCAGCTGCTTGCGTAGCTGCAGGAGATCCTCCATCTGCTCGGGCGGCTCGATGCCAAAGTTATCCCGATAAAAATCGGTGACGGCTCCGCGCATTACCTGCTGCCCGATCAGAAATTGACGCGTGAGTAGAAAAAATATTTTCGCCTTGTACGCGCACGTGCCGCAAATGCAGGCCGGCAGATCGGGCATGGTATGGAATTGCTGTTGGTTAAGAGAAATACTCAATTTATATATACATACATATATACTCCTTAACTGATTTAATGCTTTGCACACTTACAAACTGCAACGAGGCACGCTGAAAGAGCACACGGTAGCTGCATATCGAAGGCTCGAACTCGAACTCCTGATACTTATCCAGATCAACAAAGTGTCCATCGTTGGGGCAGCCGCACACTCGACATATCTGCTGGTATTCATCCAATTTACCAATTGTATTCGGTACATTCAAATAGACATGTTGACGGGCCAGCAGGGCACTCTTGTAGAATGCATCATAGTCCTGTAAGCTGCATGGAAGATTATACTATATTCAATTATTCTATTGGGCAAGGAAGAAGCAATGTCTCAAATAGGAATCTATGGAGCCAACGACCTTCGCAATTGGGCGTACAAATACATATTGTATCATCGATAACTGATTTCGAATGTTTTTGTACTTTCTAAAGTCGATAAATGGGAATGGGAAAGTAAAAAATAAGGTTTAGATCAGGACAATCGAAATGCTATTGATTGAGGTTAAGAAAAAATTAATTATTCAGAAATTATAAAGGATACTACGAGTAATTAAGCAATATTATAATATTATTAAAGAAATAATTTTTAAACTAAATCTGATATATCGAGATATATCAATGCATCGATGTATCGACTTATCGAATCTAATAATCGAAAAAACATTTTCATAATTATTTATTTGTTTATCGAAAGAACTTCATTATTTTTACATGTCTAATATGAAGCAGGGACTCTAAATCGATACGCCATTAAATAATTAAGCCAAAACTAAAAGCGCTATAAAAACAATCCCTAAACTCAACCTACGCTAACCCCAACCTTAACCTATATAAACATTTGTGCAATTTGGCGAGTGAATTGTTTGCCATGAAATTAATTCATAACCGTTTCGAAACTTGTTTAAAATCAGTTACGGCTATGAAAACTTAACGCTAATTGGCAATTTGCCAAGTTCGCTGTACAAAATTCCTAAAATAAGGCAAAAGCCAAAAAAAAAAGAGAAAGTGTCCAAGTCTATCTCCCTCTGGCTAACTATCTCTGTCTCTGTCAAATCTTGCGCTGGCGCTCATTGAGCGGCAAAATGCGAAACTTTTTAATTGACTTTTTCAATTACAGTTTAATTTTGTTGCAAGAAATTTGTTAGAACTGCCAATTGAAGTTTTCTGACTGTGAATGTGAGACCTAGAAAAATATGAAGGGAAACCTAAGGGCACACACACACACAGCTAATCTATCATTGTCCACACATATGTATGTGTGTGTGAGTGTGAGTGTGCCTGGCAATTTGCAAAACTTCAAAAACATGCACAGCCAGCAGCACATCCAGTCCAGAAACCAGCAGTCAGTCCACAACCATCATGAAAGGCAAAAATCTAAATCTATTTGCAACAGAAAATCACAAAGAGTAAAACTTTGAGGAGCGTGAGAAAGAGGAAGAGAAAGAGGAGGGGGGGGGGGGGGGGGGGTAGAGCGCAAGCGTGAGACGTCCTTCTAGCCGCGAGCAAAAAGAAAATCAAATGAAAAGTGTGAAAAGTTTGCAACTTACCTCAGTTTTTTGTCCATGACATAAAATATCTAAAAAAAAAACCCTCCTGGTTAGTGTATAACACAAGTCTGCTTGACTTCACTGCGGCTCTGCTACTTATCTAGTGAATAGAGATTATAGTTAGTGTATGTGTAAAAATAAAATAAAATCGTGTTACATTTTAGGAAAATCACGAAAATTAGCCGCCTCATTCAAGCATTGCCGCCTCGTTGAATTATTCAACTGGCCGCCACATGATGCATATCCCGCTGATATCAGCTGGGTTTATGGCCATTGAGATTGGCTTTGACCGTGGCAGGGCAACTAGGGCTAAAATCCTGCCCGTGCCTCGCCAGCCAAAGCAAACATGTTACTATTTATCTTGCAACACACAAAAGCACAAAAAAAAGCGAGCACAAAAAAAAAACAAAACAAAAGTAAAAGAATTTCAACAAAGAAAAGAGGCTGGCAAATTTCGTATTTTCAGTTTGCCGAAGATTTAATACCCTTGCTGGCAATTTCTATAAATTGACTGGAATTTGAGAGAGGATAAATAAATGGATAAATTATAATATCCAAAATCTTGGCTCTATAATTTGTTATAAAGTTATTTAATATAGCTGAATTAGATATTATTATCCGATCTTGTTTGCTTTAATATTTTTATTTGTTAATTTATAATATTAATTAATTAAGCTTATACTTCCCGATTTTTTATTTGTTTATTATCTGAACTTCATAATTATTCATTTATATACATATATATTCATAAATTTATTTATTAATAGATTAATTTAGCACCCGAATATAATTTTTAGGCCCGATCCTAAGCAAAAAAGAAAGAAATTTCTCTATTACAGTTATGTACCCATTTCCCAAACCTAAAACTCTGTATTACAAAAGATCTAAAAAACGTGAGCTTCCTAAAACAGTTTTCCACCAATTTTCCAGCCATGGTCGTGTACATGCCAAAGCACATATAATTTATTTTACTATTCTGTTGAAAATAAGTTTAAAATTGAACTCGACCTCAGCCGTAGATTGGTCTAACTAATAATGAAAATTAGTTAGAAAATTAGTCGGAATCCAATTGAAATTTAGCTTTATAAGTTTGGTCGAGTTAGCTGGCATACAATTTTCAATATTTTTAAATCTTTTTGATCCATATTTTATGGGGCGATATAATATATAAACAAATATATACCCTAGACCTAAAACTTCTCTCTTAGTCACAGTAATATGATGTAAGATATTTCCTATTCTAGACTATATTGCCCATGTTCATTTTTAATATAGTTTAACTGAGAGATCATTTAACATTAACTCCGATATATCTGTTATATATCTGTTGTACCTTTCCAGCTCGTCCTTCTGATCATAAATTTATACTAATACTACGTGAAAACTCTTGTGTCTGCTTCAATGAGACTATAAAATAACAGTACGAAAAAGTTTTCATGGACAGAAACGGAAACTGTAGTGGCAGTATATTGTAATTGTATATAGTATTTCAAGTGGTTCATTTCGATAAATCTTCTCGCTGATTTGTGTCGATTGAAAGTCGTAAAATTCGATGCACATACGTATAGTCCACTTGTGCGAAATACACTCGGAAGTCATATCTTGATTGCCTTAACTTCTCTCGTGAAACGTGAAAAGTTTGTCTGCTCCACACGGGGAAAGCGTATGACAAAGGGCACGACAGGAGGCAATAAAAGAGATACCGACTTCCGAGCATAAAACAACAAAAGCCCGAAAATGAATGAGCAGCACACGGCACAGGTGGCGATGGTGGCGATGCTGGAGATGGTGGTGTTGGTGGTATAATGCCCGAGGATTGAGGCCGGATTGGAGGCCAGCTATTGGCCGGCTGTCTGTCTGGAATTAATCCCAGGCGTTCATTTTTTACCGACCGCCCGCCCTGCCCAGCCTTACACCTGTGTGAACAATGCGTGAGAGGACTTTGTGGCGTTGGATTTGCAGTGCGTCGGGATTTTAATTGAAGAACTATACGTATGTCAAACGGATCTTGTGCGTACCTGCTCACTGCCTGTTTCGCCTTATCCTGTCCAGCTCCTTGCTATCCCGGCGGCTTGGGCTAACGCTTAGGTTAAGGCCCGCCAGGCTTAAGGCTTACGGCTGCAGCTGCGGAATTTCTTGCTCACCTGCTTAAAAGGGGTTTCGGTTAGTGTGCGTGGCGTCTTGAGCCTTTCCTTGCATATGACTCCCTCCCTCTAAAATACAAAATATAGAGAAAATCTTTGCTATATTTTTGTAAAATTATTGTGTAATATCTATCCTACTGTTAGGATGAGACAATTGAAACTGTTTGTGTTCTGACTGTGGAATTTGTCAAAGCCTGCCTAAGCTCTCGTTTACATATATGAATATGATAGGGCGATAGGATAACAGAAAAACCCCCCAAAAAAAAAAAAAAAACTTATAAACTCATAACCATAGTTTGTCACTTGATTTGCCACCTTTTATGCATGTATGCGCATTCCTTTGGGCATTCTTATACCCTGTACCCACTGAAAAAGTAAAAAAAAAAGGTTGGTTAGTGTATGGAACACTCTGAGGGAAGCATCTGTGACCCGATAAACTATAGATAGAAACTTAACGTCATTTGGTTATATCTTTAAAAAAAAATTAATAAATCGATAAATATCGATAACGTTGATAAATATTGAATACTTCAAGAAATATCGATCCGTTCCAGAAATATTAATTACTATGTAATATATAGTTTTTGTCGAGAAACATCAATTTCTTCGAGAAAACAAGATTTTTTCAAGAAATATCTGGTTCCTCGAGAAATATTGATTTGTTCGTAAAATATAGATTACTTCAAGAAATATCGATTTCTTCATTAAATACCGATTTCTTTTATCTTTATTTCTTTCTCTAAACTATCGGACGATATTATTCTCGCTAAACGTTTCCAAAGCATGAATAGAAGAAAGAAGCTATGTTGCATCTCCATGTTCTTCTCCGTGCTGAGTGCAGGGTATTTTATCATCGGGTAACCTCGACTAGAGCACTCTCTTACTTGTTCCTTTATTGCCTTTGCCTGTGTTTTGTGTGTATGTGTGTTTATGTGAGGCACTTATCACACTTATCTTCCGCTCAGTTCCCTGATTCGTCTCCCGCTAGTGCATGACATTTCTGGCATATGCCAGTGACAGCGCATGGAATGGAATGCAAAGCGCAAATGGATATGGAGATGGCTATGGCTGTGACGATAGCCGTGGCATGTGGTCTGGGTGGGGTTTCTGTACCTCAGCTTGTTTCTCATCTTGTCACTGACATGCAATATTTATTATGTAAATATTGGTGAACAAATCCTGTTAGCCCGTTAGACTGATTGCCTTGACCAGGATTTGCCTTTGTAATTGAAGGTCTGCTTTGCTTCGTTATATCAGACATATGCAATGAATGCCCGAAGCGCAAATGCTTGATTGGAGATTCAAAAGCGTACTTATGAGTAGTCTGTCAAAATGAGTATGCATAGCATATATACTCGAAAAACAGAGACGGATACAATAAGAGTAGTTTTGTTTATTTATTACTCATTACCTTTAATATGAGTCAAAAAGTTACTCATTGTAGTCGAACTCATTTATTGGAGTAGTTTAGCGTGCCTCCCAAAAGGAGTATGAGTATTAATGAGTATCTACAAAATGTATGAGTTGTACGAGTAATACGCAAAACAATAAATCATGCATATAGCTCTTTTTTCGATCTATTTAAAGTGCTCAATCAATTAAACTAAATCAATTAATTGTCTCAATCAATTTAAAGTACAGCAAATTACTTTAAAAGATTGGTAAAAAAAAACTCTCAATTTGTGTTCTGTTTGCTTCTCTTTGAATAAAAAGTCAATTCTTTGAGTAGAAGCCCTCACAAATATACTAATTCCCAACCATAAAAGTAGTTTACCAAGTACATTACCAATTATTTGAGTAGTTGGGCATTCCTCGCAAATTTAAGGGCGCGTACTCAAGCCCAGTCAAATGAATAGTTATGAGTAGTACGCAAACAAGTACTCGCTGCCAAACTCTGCTAGTTATCTATGTATTTCGGCTTCGGCGCTTCTATGACCAACAAATCCTTGCATTACAGCATCCTGCACTTAATGTGCCACAGACTTTTTATGATAGCTCGGCAAGCTCAGTAAACTGTTATTACCTCGGCTCGGGGCATAGTTCAAATTAGCGTTCATTAATTAGTCGCCCTGCAGATTGACGTTTAAAGTAATGCGACATGTCCCTGGGGCAATTAGTTCGCTCTCCTGCTTCATGGATGGAGGGGGCTGAGTATGGGGATTGGGGGCTGTATTGGAAGGTGGGCTGGGCGTGGCTCATTCATTACATTTTTGCTGTAGATAATTATCGCAGCTTTTGGCGCTCAAGTGTCAAAGTTTTTTGAAGGAGTCTTTCAAGTCGGAGCTCCATTAAATTACGAAATACAATATTTTGGCTCCATCAGGCTCTCTTTGCCCCTCCCTCTCTCTCTCTCTCTCTCTCTCTCCCGCCTCTCTGTCTCTCTCTCCCTGTCTCTCTGTAATAGATCATTTGCTGCATCATTACGCATCCGCCGTGTGTGTCGTTGGCTAATCCTTTGCCAGCCTTTAGGCGCCTAAAGATTTTTCCATGTTGTCACGTCCCACAAATCGCAATGGCATTTTTCTTAGCTGGCACGCACTCACCGCCCACATATATCACTGTCTGCTTCTGTTATCCACCGCCCGACCGCCCGCCCGCCCGTTACCCCGTTCAGCCGGCAGATATGGCCACATTAAATGTGGGCCACCGCGAAGCGGATGAAGCGTTGCTCCGGTTGCTGCCATTGCCGCCAGCAAATCAGTGTCCTTGCCTTGCCGTTTGGCATGCTGGCATTTTATTTCACTTGCTTTTAGCAGCAATGTTTCTACTTCTTTTTATTCCACCGTTCCCAACCTCCATCCATCGACGCGCTGTGCTGCTGTGTCCTCGGCAACGGTGTTGCGGTCCATCTCCAGTCGCCGCCTTCATAGTTGGGCACTATAATTCTATTATGGCTGTAAAGCAATTTTATTTCTGGCTGTTTGTTGGCCCGCGCCTCGTTTAGCTTTCATTTTCACATCTGCGCTGCCATTTTCATTTTCATTTCGCATTTTTACGCTTTGTGCCCGGCTTTGCTCTGTTCCAACCCAACCTCAACCTAACCCAGAGCAACCCATCCCTAACCATTAACCAGCGTAGCTGTCATCATCAAATTACGCTCAGCTTTTGTCTCGCAGTTTTGTTTTAATGCGAAAGCACAAAAGCAGCTACTGCGCTGCTTCTGCATTTGTTTATGCCGCTGTTGTTCTTGTTGTTATTGCGCTGATTATTGTTCCTATACCCTGTTAGCTTTAAAAATCCGCTGCCACAAGGGAGAACTTAAAGTTGCAGGCAATAAATGTAGCATTAGTAAAGCTCAAGTTTATTTCGATTCATCGATAACCCACATCGTTTGGTCAGATCGATAAATATCGATATCAATAAACAATGGTTTTGCATTGTCAATTTTGTGAGAAAAATCCTAGATTTTTATCAATCTGTTTAAATAGACTATTTGTACTCGAAAAATGTGTCAGCTGTGCAGGGCTGCTTTAGTCATGGTTACAGGGTATCTTACGGTCGATCAGTTTTTTCTGTTTTGTAATAATACTATTGTCTGCTTTTATTTCTTATAATACTTTATAATTTTGATTTAAATAGCCTTAGAATAAAATATGAATCAATCGTTAGTATCGATTACGTTGCCTATCGACATCATCGATAGCTATATCGATACATAAAAGATATTCATTGATTTATTACTCAACGCTCATGTGCATAGTACCTTTAGAGTTCAACCCTAGTTAAGGGGCATTTACTAGTCTATCATTTCTGCACTTGCTATTATTATCAGTTTATTAGTAGGCAAATTAAATGGGATTCGCCCAACCCCTTTAGTTATCTCGCTGTAACTATCTTTAGCTGATAGCGACCGCTCAGTTCTCTTGGTTTCGCACATTTGCACACTCTCTTGATGGCGCTCTCTTTCGCCCGCTTTCCGTCTCTTTGGCCCGCTCTCTTGGCAAATCACACATACGCCTCGTCGATCGGCTAATGAATTCGGCAGTCAACAGCCGGCAGTCGTTGTCGAAACGCATGCGAAAGCGATACGAGTCGGATAGCTAACAAATAGATACACTCGTGCATGGCTGCCTGAATGGGACATCCAGCTGTCAATTGGGATTCGATATCGAACGATACGTTGATTACAGAGAGCAGCTGACATGGTCGACACAATCGATGATCGGGAACGCGATGCGATCGTCAGCAGTCTGAAAAGTGAGGTGCACACGCTGAAGGAGCAGCTGCGCGAAAAGGAGAACGAGTTGATCAAATTGCACCGGGAAATACACAAGTTAAAGGTGAGAGACGATGGCTCGAAAGCCATCCAGGAAACTAAATAGAACGAACTGGGGAAGTACTGAGACACGACGAATTACTAGAGAACTATGGAACTAATGAGATAGAAGAGTCGAATCACTGGAGAACTAGGGCATATTTGAAGACAAGGCAAGCCGTAAAATTAGAACTAGAATTCGGGAAATGAACCAGCTGAAAAAGTAAGCGCGGAATGGAAGCGCTAAAGAACTACTACGGAACTAGTGGATATATATTTTTTAGGGATTTATTTAAATATTGAAAATATTAGTGTAAAATACAATTAGAGCATGGGAAAATATACAAGCTGAAGATGCGAGTGTGACAGGGAACTACTAGATAGCTAGAAGAGAACTAAAAAGGATTTCAAAGGGAACTACTTGGGAACTCATAATGAACCACTGAGGAGCTACTAAAGAACAACTAGGGAACTACTAATGTAATGATAGGGCACTGAATTGCAACTACAAGGGAAATAAGCGAGATCTATGAGGGAACAATTACAAGGCAGCCCATGGGCATTAGTAGGGAATTTAAAAATAATTGTATAAATTACTGGGGAATTAAAAGAGGACCACTAGCGTACTATAAGGGAATTACTAGGCAAAAAGTAGAAAAATATGAGACTTGTTGAAGCAAGGAATTCGCTAATAACTAATTGGACATTAGGAACTACATAAACTCATTATATGAACGCGACAAGGAATTGCCAGGGAACTATTAATAGTCTACCAGGAAACCAATACGGTCTACGGCCCACAAAGGCAGCATTGGTATTAGGGATTGGCGTGGGAGCTGATAGCCATTTCCAGGGAAGTGTAAATAAGCGTAAAATATAATAAGCTTGCATTGAGAAGCACTGGATTCGAACTAATAGAAAACTTGAATGAAACAACAAAACGAGTACAAGAGACTTGGGCAACAACTGCAGGAAAAAGAATCAGTGCAATAAAAATTGAACTCATAAAGTTTTGAGCAACAAAAGCTAAAAGCAAAGAACCACTTACAAAGAATATATAGAAAGCCATACAGAAAACTACTTGGGCTGCTGGAGAACTGGCTGGAGAGAGCTACTTCAGTCTAGGTCACCTGGAGAAGCGCTGCCCTTTCCAAATGGGGGGCAGATGTCCCAAGTTATTGTGCATCGTTTGTTTGTTTTGTTTGCCGTTTGTTTTGTTTGTTTATTGTTGTCGCGCCGCAGATAACGGCACGGTAGCACCAGCAGCAACAATTGCTCGGCGTTTTGTTTTTGGTTTTTTTCCCTCTCTCTCTCTCTCTTGTTTTCGACTAATTTGTATAGATACAGAAAAGTATCTGAATTGCTCGCACACTCTCATATCATCAATTGCGTCGCATGTCGTTATCTCAAGCACGGCAGCAGCCGCAGCTAAGCACCAGATATTAGATACTATCTAATAGACACCAGACAACATTAGATATTATATATGTAGATACCGCTGCCCTATGGCCTTGCAACAGTCCGGTGATATCTAGTCTATCATTCAGTTGGTTTCTGTTTGGGCACGAGAGAGAACAGACTCTCGACTGCGCGGGGTATTATAATGCTGTAGTGATATATGTAACGTCTTGAAGTGGAGATTTATAGGCCCATAAGGTATACAAATATATGACTGCTCAGTGCTCACAGCTAAGTCAATTAAGTATCTGAGCTTCGAAACTTTTTCTTAAAATTGGGCATAACCATGTATGTCTCTATTTGGAACTCTTATGTGAACTATCGCTTTAAGATAGAGCATAAAGAAGTTTCTGTCTCTATTTGAAACTCTTATGTGAGCTATCGTTTAAAGATAGAGCAGAAAAAAGTGTTCCTATCTCGTATAGCATTGAGTCTCTAAGCGTCGGGCTGACAAGCGAGAGGTCGCCGGTTCAACTCAGTCAAAAATTGTTTTCTGTGTATAGTTGGTTTGTAAAATATTCACAGTAAACAAAGCAATAAAACTAATAAAAAAAAATAATAGTCCAAATTATTCTTTTGTTCTGGTTGTCTTGTCAACTGTTCTTTCTATTGAGCTAGGCGAAGGGTCGCTACATTAGGCACGAAGCTTAAGGTTCGAACCCGCTAAAAAAAAGTAAATAAATTTTAAACTCAAATTTGAAAAATCTAGGTTTCATCAATTTTCATTTGACAAGGAAAAGCGCGAGTAATTTCTTCCAGTCTTAGAATAGTTTAAGTTTAAATAATGAAAATCTACTTTCACGAAAGGGTATTTCATCTTCGGCCTCACTAGGCTGGCGGTGATTTCTTGTTAATTTTGTACTTGAACAGCATTTGGCATTGCTCATCGTAGCTGCCGTAGCTTGTGTTAGTGTGCGTGTGTATCTGTGTGTGCGTGCGTATTTGAATTGTAAAGCGTTTTTATTGAGCTAAGCGATTAGCACTTCTTCGTGAGATTTTCAAAGCGCCGTCGCGCAAAGAGCAAAATTTGCGCGCTTAGTTCGCAGAGAGCCCACAGCCAGATACAGATACAGATACAGAGCTGGCGATAAAGATACAGATACAGATTCGTTTGCGGGATTTGCTGCTGTGCGCTGCTAATTGCCGGATCACCATCGGCTTTAGCTTTGACTGCGTCTGCGAGTCCGACTTCAGCTGGACGTCGCGTCGTGCGTTTACCTCCCCCCCTCCCAAAGTCAGCCCTCCCTCATCCGCCGAGCTGTGTGTGCTCTGTGTGTGTTTGTTTGGTGTAAATAAATACCATGCTATATTCCATATTTTCGACGGGCGCCAGCACGCGCGCTTCAGAAGAGAATAAAGCAAATGCCACAAAAAATGAACAATATAATAAAATATAAAAATAGTTCAAACTATCAGTAGTTCGACTATCAGATGCCCTGTGAGCAGCCGGTCGCGTCTCCCTTGGAATAATATACTTATATGTATATTCCCATGTTAACATTAGGTCGGGATTGAAACTCGGATCTTCGTTGTTTAGGACACACTCAATAATAAGAAGCTACATACCCATTGTTCCCTTGCGTTTATAGGGTATGCAGACAATTTTTGAATTGCTAATTTTTATGTAAATAATTTGTAGCACAAAAATGTGTGTGTTTAGCCAGGGAAATGCCGGGGTGTCGCGACTTTTGGCTTATCTAGTTTTTTCGGCTATTTATATATATATATCTCTGTACGAGCCGTGTTCAGATTTTGGCAGTCTTATCTTTACGCCTTTTTTCGTTTTGGGGTCAATTTTTGCATGCTATTTGCGCGCCGTGTAAGATAAGTTGACGGACAAAACAACGGTTGGCCCACTTTAAGCGAAGGTCGTGCCCAGCCCTCCGCACTTTGTGGCATGGGCGGGGTCATTGGCTGTTGGCTTGAAATTGAGTTTCACATGTGCATCACATGTGTCGCTAATTGAACGCTCAATTGGCTGTCGAATTGATTAATCGACGCCTTTCAATTGTCATTCCGTTTGATTCCATGCAGAGTGTGCTGCAGCAAACCACCAACAATCATGTGAGCTTGTCCAGCCAGCAACAACAGCCGCCGGAACAGTGCGACGTGGTGAGCAGCAGTCGAGAGCAGGAGCATGTCTGCAGCGCCTGCGGTCTGGTAAGGCCGGCCGCCAGCACGGTGCTCGAACCGCAGGCGCTAAGCCAGGACTCAACAGCTACAACAACAACAGGACCAACAGGAACAGCAGCGGGCAAAAATGCATTACAAACGGATGTGGCGACGCCTGTGGAGCTGCGTCCAAAGCCGCTGCTGGCGGCCATCAAAAAGCAGGGCGTATCCGCCGAAAGCTCTGTGCAGTCCAAACAGCAATCCTACAGCGCAACCATACCAAAATATGAGAAGGATTTCAGGTGAGCCGACCTTTAGCCGAATACCAACTCTCTGCTTTGCGTGCAGTTGCGTATCAATCGAGGCCTGTAGCCAAGGATCAGCACAGATTTAGGTTAAGCTTCAAGTCCGCCCAACATGCATTCAATTGATACCCGAACGAAACATTAAATTAGCTAAGGGAAGTCGCCCTCGACTGGAGCTTGGCCTCCAAATTCCGCTGTCCAGAGAACAAAGGAAAAATAAATGAAGGGCACAGCTTTACGACTAGTCACGGATGAAGTCTACTTTGGGACTTTGCTTGAAGAGATCCGATAAGTCCAAAAGGAAAAAGTTTTCTAGCAAAAGGCGTCTAGTTATGCATAGGTGAAAATTAGCCGTGAATCCGTATCTTCCTTCCGCAGAAGTCTCTTTAAGCCGCAGGATTTTAGCAGGACATGGTTGCCCAACAGCCAGTGTCTAATAATGTCTGTTCAACTCTTGCAGCGCCAAACAGCAGATCAAGGATGCCATCATGGACAATGATTTTCTAAAGAATATTGATGCCTCACAGGTGCGCGAACTGGTGGCCTCCATGTACTCGAAGAGCATTGATGCGGGCGAGTTTGTCATCCGTGAGGGTGAGGCGGGCGCCCATTTGTATGTATCCGCGGCGGGTGAATTTGCCGTCATGCAGCAGGGCAAAGTGCTGGACAAAATGGGGCCGGGCAAGGCGTTCGGTGAGCTGGCCATACTCTACAATTGCACACGCACCGCCTCCATACGGGTGGTGAGCGAGGCGGCGCGTGTCTGGGTGCTGGATCGGCGTGTCTTTCAGCAGATTATGATGCGCACCGGACTGCAGCGTATTGAGAATAGCGTGAATTTCCTCAAGTCGGTGCCGCTTTTGCGTAATCTCAGCGACCAGCTGCTGGCCAAGATAGCCGATGTTCTGGAATTGGAGTTCTATGCAGCGGGCACTTATATCATACGCCAGGGCACGGCGGGCGACAGCTTTTTTCTCATCTCGCAGGGCAATGTTCGGGTTACGCAGAAATTGACGCCCTCGGCGCTGGAGGAAACGGAGCTGCGCACCTTAAGTCGCGGCGATTACTTTGGAGAACAGGCGCTCATCAATGAGGATAAGCGTACGGCGAATATCATAGCACTGGCGCCGGGCGTGGAGTGTCTCAGCTTGGATCGGGATTCGTTTAAGCGGCTAATTGGTGATCTGTGCGAGCTCAAGGAAAAGGACTACGGGGACGAGGATCGCATGCTGGCCATGAAACAGGCTCAGGCTCACCACGAGGAGTCATTTGGTGCGCAGGCGCAACAGGAGTATCCGGATCTAAAGCTAACCGACCTGGAGGTGGTCAGCACACTGGGCATTGGGGGCTTTGGACGTGTCGAGCTGGTGAAGGCGCATTATCAGGGCCGTGAGGATATATTCGCGTTGAAATGCCTAAAGAAGCGGCACATTGTGGACACCAAGCAGGAGGATCACATCTATAGCGAGCGCAGCATTATGCTCAGCTCCAATTCGCCCTTCATTTGTCGCCTCTATCGCACCTTCCGGGACGAGAAGTATGTGTATATGCTGCTGGAGGCGTGCATGGGCGGCGAGATCTGGACCATGCTACGCGATCACGGCTCCTTTGAAGACAATGCCGCACAGTTTATCATTGGCTGCGTTCTGCAAGCCTTTGAGTATCTGCATGCACGCGGCATACTCTATCGGGATCTGAAGCCAGAGAATCTGATGCTGGATGAGCGCGGCTATGTGAAGCTGGTGGATTTTGGCTTTGCCAAGTATATTGGCAACAGCGCCAAAACGTGGACGTTCTGTGGCACGCCGGAGTATGTGGCTCCGGAAATCATACTGAACAAGGGACACGATCGCGCCGTGGACTATTGGGCACTGGGCATACTCATTCACGAGCTGCTCAATGGCGCGTAAGTCTGGCAGGCAATGTGGAATCAAGCTACCTATTCCAGCTAATAGTTCCTTTATTATTTCCCTAACAGTCCACCCTTTACCGCTCCCGATCCCATGCAGACGTACAATCTCATCCTAAGAGGCATTGATATGATCACCTTTCCCAAGCACATCTCACGCTGGGCCGTGCAGCTAATCAAGCGCCTGTGCCGGGATGTGCCCTCCGAGCGTCTGGGCTATCAGACTGGCGGCATACAGGACATCAAGAAGCACAAGTGAGTGGATCAACTTACAGCTGGGCTTCGCTATTTACTCAAACTCCAATTTGCTGCACTCTTCAGATGGTTTCTGGGCTTCGATTGGGATGGCCTATCCAGTCAGCTGCTGATACCGCCCTTTGTGCGACCCATTGCTCATCCCACGGACGTGCGTTACTTTGATCGTTTTCCCTGTGATCCCAGCGAGCCGCCGGATGAGCTTTCCGGCTGGGATGCGGACTTTTAGCCTTATTGTGCAAAAAGAGATGCGGTATTGATATTGTGAAAATACATGCAACAGGAGGCAGCTGCGACTCCATAAAGTATATACATATATTCCTGATCAGGACAACGAGCTGAGGCAATTTAGACATGTCTGCCTGTCTGTTCGCCCGTCGTCAACAGCTTGTGTTACGAAATTTGATCTGTGTAGCCAAGTTTATTTCAAATATTTGATAACTCGCCTTGTACATCGATAAATATCGATTTAAGGCATAGTATTTTGAGCATATATCGGTTGTTATGAGAGCTAGGCTCGCAAGAATTTGGTATTTAGGCTCAAAGATAATAAAAGCACATTAGAATATATTCACTTTTGATAGCAAGCCATACTTATCGATAAATATCGATTTCAGGCTTAGGTTTTTGGAATGTTTTTCGAATGTAACAAAGCTTGTTTAGAGTACATTCATGTGCAAATAGTACCCTTAAATGTCAAATTTCCAACCCCCATTACTCGGTCAAAACTCAACCGATAAGATTTGGCTATTTCTTCATGGTTTGACCTCAATTTGGCATCCAAATCTGGCAACAAATTTGTTGGTCAAAATTCATATAAAAATGGTAACCTTTAAATATCCCATATAGACATTGGTCAAAATTTAACTAATTTAATTCAACTGCTTAATTTGACTTTGGACTTATTGCAATAATTAGATTTAGAGCTCCTTTAGAGGGGCCGGAGTGCGTTATCATCGCTGTATTTAATGCGGCTGACGTCGATGGATTTGCTGGCAGCCATTAGTTGGCACATCCGCATGCAGCGCATCATCATTGGATCGTAGATGGCATTGCAGCCAGGCGTCGGTTGGGCCACCAGCTTCAGATTGTCGGGAGTGCGTTGGAAGAACTCAGCGTAGCTGAGTTGCGGCTGTCTACTACGGAGTATTTTGCAGCTACGACAATTGCAGGTGACCTCGCGATGCTGATAGAAGGCATAGCGAGCACGATAGGCGGCACCCAGAACGCTCGCCTCCGACGGTCCCTCCAGCCGGTAGACGGACGCATTGAATATATCGGCAACTATTTGCAGTATGCTATCGTTTCTGGAGCAATCGTTCGTGACAATGATTTTGGTCTTCGCAGAGAAGCTGACGCCCATGCTGGCGGCAGCGGCACGATGATGCAACAACTGACCCTCGATGACGGCGCGAGCCTCAAATCTGGGCTCAGGGAATTGCTGGCGTCCGTGCAGCGCCTCCTCCGACAGCTCATTGATGTCGCTATCCCAGCGCAGCGAGCCGCACGCCTCCGGTACATACTCCATCTCATCGAAATGTATGGCAATGTGGCCCGCATTGCCTTTGGGCGTGGCGGCCAACAACTCATTGAAGACGGACCACTTGCCCTGGGCCACCTCTTGGCAGATGCGTTCGCGCACCGCGCTGCCATTGCGAAAGAAAAATGAGCCCATGTATTCATCGGGTATTGTCGGATGGCACATCACACAGCCCTCGTGCACTACGGGCCGATCCTTAAAGTGCATGATGATCCGGTCCGATTTCGAAAATGACAAAATCAAAAAATCTTTCTGCTCCCTCAGGCTGGACAGCATGCTGGCACTGATGGCCGTGGCGGCAACGATCATGCAGTCGGGTCGGAAATTCCAACGATTCACATGGTAATTGGCAATGCGTCCCTGCAGCCGATTTGTGGCAATTGGCTGCATTAGACGTGATTGCAAATCGGGCGCACATGCCTCCAGACACTCGGGCGACCACCTTTTATTGCCTATATCCAAGAGATTCATCTTGGAGCCACCGGTGTAATCAATGGACGCAATGTTCCCAATTAGCAGAGATGACAGAAAGCTACTAATTAGGGAAATGCGTACGGTTTGCTCATATTTCTCCGGATAGACCTCATAGATTTTACGGATTTCGGGGCCCGTCATGCGCACAGACGTCCTAGAGCCCGTTATTTTTTGTATTTCCATGGGGCCGATTTGATCCTCCATGGCCACGCACTGCTCCTCAAGCGAGTCATTCATCCAATAGAGCGTGGGCAACGCAAATGACTTTTCCGTAAGCTGTTCGTGCAGGCGCATTTTTGGACTTAGGCCACAGAGCGCACGAAAACCGGCAAGGGACCAGTATATGGCGCCATGATGATGCGTTCCACAACTAATTGCGGCCACCGAATGCATATCGGCGCCCTGCGTGGCCAGACAGTTCAACAGCATGTCCAGCGCCTTGATATACATCACCGGATTTATCTCATATTCGTTCGGCTCCGAGCGTGCATTGGAACCACCTGTGGTGTTATACTCGGGCAGATCCACATCGAAGCGAACCACGGCGCTGAATGTCATCTGGAGTTCAGCATTTAGCAGCAAAGCCTCAATCTTCTCCATGTCCATGTGGATGCCCAAGTAACTGTTGCCACTGTAGTCCGGTGCATCTCTATTGCACATTGCGGTTAACACATGGGGCACAGCTTGAACTAAAAGAAGTTAACTAAAAATTTTGATATCGAAAATAAAAACGCTTGCGCATGCGCTTGCTTTGATTGTCGCTCCCCGCTCCCCGCTCTCTCCTATCCCAACCCAAGCACATAGTGACAACTCCTCCTGTTGTAAGGCGACAGCGCGTCCTTATGTATACTTTTTACTTTATCATTTAGCTCTGACACTGCAACGAACATTCCGTGAATTCCTTTTATTATGCTACCTTTTTATTATGTGAAAACTATTTTAGAAGTTTTACAAATCAATATGCTTATTTACTGGTATTTATTGCTAATCCGTAGAATGTGTTCGAAACTCTTCGATTAATTGTAGAGATCAGGCTTGGCGAAACATCTCCTAAGCCAACTGTGTTGTAATAAAAATGTACGCCTATGTTTGATCCAGTTTCTAATCCATTTATACAAAAAAAAAAAAAAAAGGAGAGATCATCTGTTAAGCAACATTGGATCTGCGCTGTTCCGTGATCTTGAACTGAAGCAGCACAACCAAATAGGTGGCCATAAAGGAGATGTTTGTGGTGATTAGCTCGCGATTGATGTTCGCATAGCCATCGAGATTCATGGTGGGCGGATTCTTGCTGATGGCAACCAGCAGCATGTCCACCTCCTTCTGCGTGGCCGTGTCGACGGCTGTCAGATTGATGTTGAGCAGCTTGGTCTGAAAGTCGAGGCCCACCTTACGCGAGGCAAAGTGCGCCTCGTTGCAGATGATGTACAGCCAGCACATGCAGTAAAACACGATGACAAAGAGACCCACCTCCTTGTAGGTGGCGCCATGATCGATAATCTCGCTGATGCTGCCATAGGCGGCAATGATGCTGGTAAAGAAGATCACCAGACAATACATGCCATACATATTGGAATAGGCACGACCCAGCTGCTGCATCATATGGCTGAGATCCACCCAGAGATGCCGATACTCTGTCAGTTTCTGGGCAGGCTTATCGCCCCGTATTGTCGCCTGCAGAGCATCCGACAAGGCACGGCTGGCCGTGCCGAAGGCATTGCAATTTACATACCACAAGCTGCAAAAACAATTCAGCATGGCTATAATCGGATAATAGGCGAACGTGTACCATAGGCTAAAGTCCGGCTGTAGAAAATACTGCGATAGATTTATAGCGATGCTCAGCAGCCAGGAGGAGCTGCACAGCACATAGGTCAGCGTATAGAGATTCGGGAACACAATCGTTGAGCCTGTCGTCTTGAAGAACTTGTACTGATAGTTGGTCCACATATTCTTGAAGATGGCCACCTGCGGTCCATGACGCCAGCTGGCGATGGGCAGCAGAAAGTTCGTGAAGAGCAGACTGATAAATATGACATTATAGATGGCCTCATCGAAACGCTTGTCCGGGCTGGTTATGAATTTCTTCACACGCTCGCGCAGCACCAGCACCACAATTGTCGTCTGGATGGTGTATATGAACATGGCCCACATGGCCTGCTTGGATGTCCAGGAGTAGCCAGTTCTTGGCAGGTTCTTCACCGGCGGATTACGTATCAAGGGCATCACGCCCATGACTTGGAACAGCACGAGCAGACTTTTGGTGGCACGATAGAATGCATCATGTTTGTCCAGCTCGAACGGATCATCCACGATATCCGGTTTGCGTACATAGCCATCCTCGAGGGCTGTGCCGCCCGCCAGCATCTTGAGCTTCTCACGATAGCGCATCTCATCCTCCAGAAATTGGCGTTGATTGGGATTCAACATGGGCGCCACCTTGCCCGGTGGCGTTAAACCGCGACTCACCGCCCAGAAGGACATCACGAGCACAATAGACAGAGCCTGAAGCGGAGCGGCCACAATTCTTGCGTTGCCTTTTATATGGCCGCTTCTGCTATTGACTTTTGATTGAAAAACAAACAAAAGTGCGAATATGCCGCCCACGGGGCGTGTCGCTATTTGCTTGCTGTCCATTAAATATGACCCGCTATATACATACACACACACACATATATATATATATCTGTGGATGTGCCTGGAGCGGGGTTTGTTGTGGTCATTTGCTGCGACGCGACCCTGCCCAACGCGGTCTGCACTCAAAAAAATTTAGCTATTGAAAATCACCATAAAATTAACATTACTTAAAACAATGTTTTTCTTAGAATATCTCATGATTTTCTTTTTATAATTCTCTTATTTTCTGAACAATTGTAAGAACGTTAAAAAATATTTACTACACATTTATATTATGGCAATATTTTATATGAGATACTTCTAGATCTCATATAAAATGATTGCCATAATGTAAATTAGTAGAAAATTTATTTTTAACTTTCTCACAATTTTTCAGAAAAAAAATTGTTACTTTTTAGAAGCAAAAATTGCAATTCTTCAAAAATATTTTCGGCTTTTTAGCATAAAATAATTCTATATTTAAATTGTTCCTATATTTGAGAAAGCTTTTTAATTGTGCTTTAAGAGAACTTCTTTTAAAGAACTTTTTCAGACATTTTTTTTTTGCTTTTCTAAAAAACTGCGAACTGTTTTTAATTTTATTTTTCTGCCTCAAGCCCAATTTCAAAGGCGATTTTCTAAATGTAAAGTCGATTCCGGGCTCTTTGTTTTTTTTTTCTGAGTGTGCCCTGTGCACGTTCTGCTGACAAAGAGCCGAACGGGTGCCCAGCCGGGGGCAGGACTTGGTGTGAATAATGCTACGCCTCTGCGACCCTCTGTCCGTGTGTGTGTGTGTTTGTGTTTGGGCCGGGACAGAAGGTACGTAGAATGCGCTTAATTTGCCGGAAATGAAAGTTTAACGATGTGTAAATGCTTACGAATGCCCGATAGAGGCTCGCACTAATGACCAATAAAAATTGTGCCGCCGCTGACCCAATGAATGTAGTTTCGCCCCGTCGTATGCCCTTCTTCCCCCCCCCCCCCCCCCTCTCTCTCTCCCTGTCTTTCTCTCTGTTTGTGTGTGTGTTCCTGACTTTTGATCCATTTCTGCCTGAGCTATTGAAGGCCAAAGTCAACTTGAGGCCTACTCAAGACTTAAGCCAAAGTGTATTGAGGCAGCAGCAGCAGGAGCAACAACAGCAGCTAGCTCAGAGTTCACACTGTGCCTGACTCTGGCAGCAACTCAACATACACACAAATACACACACACACACTTTGCACACACTTTGTGCGCAGTCAGCAACATTTGAAATGTGTTTAAAATAGACTTTGCTCAAGTCCAAGCACTTCAAAGGCAGCATTCAATTTTTCGGGCGCCTGGCCAACTGTTGCCTACTTTTTGGCATTTTAGACAATTGCATTGGGTATGAACATTTTGTCATTAAATGTGTTACGCATTAAATGCAAAAAAAAAAGCATATCAGCTATGCACCCTAACGTTTTGAACCCGAAATTATAGTTTCATTTTCTTACCATGAACCTAACCTTTACTGTAACCAAATAACAATAGAATCGTAAACCGAATTAACTTTGAATCTTGGGAATGTAAAAAGGCTAGGCGCTGGTTCAAACCTTCAATCGATTGATTCTTTTGCAGCCCCGATCAAAGCATATATTCAAGATCAAAAAATCTTCTCTTGTATAAGGTATATATCATTTGTTTAAGTCGACAATCTGGGCTTATTTAGTGCTATGTGTCTGATCGTCTGTTTAAACACCTGCAGAAATACTTGATAGGTGAGATTAGTATTTATTTTTGCAATAAATTCCTCGAATTAATGATTTTGCTTTGTTTTGAATTCTCGAAAATCAAACTAAAACTAAAAATTACTTATTGCAGGTTTATATTTTTTCAAATGTATAGTTAAGAGTCCCTAAAAATGTTACATGTGTGTGGAGGATCGAGGCTATGCCTAATGGTCAGAAAATATATTGTGCTGAGCTATGTTAGAGGAGTTTCTTGAAAAATTGAACAACTTTAAACAACAAACACAAGAATTTTGCCCAACTGCTTTCAGCTGATTATGCCCTCGAAACAGGGTATCTTGCCGTTGGGCGCTTTCGACTGCAATTTCCTTCCCTGTCTCTCTTGTTTGCATTGCATCTCTTATTCGTATTCTTCATGCTTCTTCATACTGTTGCTGCCACTGTTGTTGTTGTTGTCGTCTGTGCTATTTTCATTGCAATAGTTTGGCAAACTCTGCTTTCGTTTAATGCGAAAACTTTTGAGAACTAACGACGAGCAGCACCAAATAAATAAAGTGTTTAGCTTGTTTTTTATGGCAGGATGTGCAGGATAAACATTTTGTGTGACATAATTGCAGCCAAGTTGGCCGGAAGATGTGCACAAATTTAAGGCATACCAAAAAAAAAAAACCCTTGACCGAACTTTAAGCCAAAGCGCTGCTAACTTGATTGCAATTAGAGATGGGTGCGTGTGGGATTATTATTATTTTTTTTAAAAAAATGTAACTATTAAATATGAATTTTTTAATAAATACAAAAAAAATCTTTCAAAATTTTGTATATGTATATGTATATACTATCAAGTACTAGACTAATTTCATTATCAATTTATCAATGTATATCAACAATTTATCATATATATATATTAATTTGTCAAGACATACAGTCTCTTAAGCCCAATTCGAATAGTTTTTGGATGTGCACAATAAAATGTAAGTTACAGGCAAAAAAAGATAGCTTCAATTCTAAAAAGAATATATATTTCTGATCTATATAAGCAACTAGCTCTATCTGGCCATTTGTCATCCTTCTGGGATGACTGTCAGAGCTGGCGATCTAATATATTGAACCACAATTCCAAAAATACTATACGCATATGAGGTGTACTGACGAATTGTGGGGAACTCCTGCAGCTCTTTTCCTGAAATTTAGTATATCCACATGTTTCAGTGTCAGCTTTATGTATCCCAAATTACATAACGATCGGACAACAAATACCGAAGTTATAAAGGAATAAATTCTTAAAAAAGTAAGGTTGAAACAAGAAGAAGCATTCGAGGGTTGTGTTAGTGTATACTCATGTGTGTTTTTGTGCAAGTTTGTGTGAACATAAGTATGAAATCTATTCAGTGCACTACATATAAGGAAATTCACAGCTGTGTACAGAGGGTATCTTGTAGTCGGCTACGTTTGCTAACCGAGCTTAATCTACCGTATTTATTTAGCAATATATTTTGACTTCATTTTTATGACATAACGTTACATGATGTATATTCGTTTTAAAATCCATTTGAGAAATTCGATTTTTGAGCACGAGCCCCCCAACTATTCAAGTCGTGCCTGTTCGTGTCACGCGGCCAGCTCTATGGCCAGGTCCTGCCAGCAGCAGAATGTCTGTGGATTTGCGCTGCGTTTCTGTCTTTGTTGTTGCTGTTGGCGAGTTAGCTTCAACTTGAAGGCCTTCTTCGGTGCCTGTGTACGTGCCACATTCGTTGTCTGGCTGCCACATGAACGACTGTCACATCTACTGCCAGCTGCCATGGCCGCCAGCTGTCAACTGGAGCTGATCATTGCGTTGTGCAGCGAACAAATTACATTTCGATTTCCGTTTTCCCTCTCTCTCTCTGTCTCTGCCCTTCTGTCCCAACCACTTCCCTGCGCCCCCGTCCTGCTAGAAGTGCATTATGCAACTGTCTCTGTCGCAATCGCTTGAAATTCGCCCGGAAAATGTGTTCAGCATTCGATTTTTGCACGGGCACAGAAAAACTTTTATTAATATGTATAAGGCAAGCATGGGATTTGAGATTAGCTTCCAGTGGTGGGCGGAGTGAGCTTCAGCCTCTACACAAGTAATTGAATACAGATTTTTCATATGAATAGCAAATTTTATGAATACCAGCGTAATACATGTGCCTGATAATAAATGAATATGAAAAATTATTTACATCTAGCAACAAGCTTAAGTTTAAAGTTCTGCGTCATTCAGAATTGTTGAGTGAAATATAAATTGCAAATGGAACTGTTGACGCAAGCGTTTAGCTTATAAATGACCTCGAACAGGACTAGTTCCAAGCTGTGCCCAGCGTCAAAAGGTCATGAGTTTAATTCTCAAAGGCGGCATTCATCTAGGGACACTTTCAGCCACAAACTTGCTAACAAAGGTCGCCGCTGAGCTTGGGAGTTGCCTTGGTCAGCCAAGGAGCTAATCAATTTAAAAAAAAAAAATGTACATTATAATCAAGCCACAAACCAAAAAGGTTTTGATTTTGGCAAGTCCGGGTTTCCAAACTAAAACCTAAATGCACAAACTTAAACCTAAATCACACCCAGCAGAAAATATAATATTAAATTCAAGTCTTGTCGCGTAATGCAAACAGTTTGCAAAGTGACACGAACTTTGCGCAATTTTCACAATTTACAACCAGTTGCTGCTTTGATTATTGGCCATTTATCTGACAAGGCATACCCAAAACGAAACTAGAATATAAAACACACAAATGTAATCATGATATTGAAGTGCATATGTGTTTTGTCTATTGTCATCATTGATGCCAGTCGTGTGGCTTTTGGTTGTGGCCAATCTCGAAATTGTCGTAGCCGAGCGCCGGAGCAACCGGATGCACTTTATGTGCTTCCAATGTAAAATATATATAAATTATAATTTAATTTTGTTATGCCATTTAAATTGCAACTACCACAAGGGCACACACATAGACAGGCAGACAGACAGACAGTGGAGCACTCTAGTTGCAAAAGCATAATGCAATTAAATATTAATCATACGCACTGTGGGACCGGGACCCTGCAAATAGGGCAGCAAAGGCCAGCAAATTGGTTAACTGCCTACCGGCTTCCAATTGGGATATTGGCAAATTAGCAAATTGCACATACATCAATTGACTAATTAGTGTTAAAAGCAAGTGCCTCAGTGTGTGTGTGTGTGTGCGAGTGTGTGTGTGTGTGTGCAACACAGCACTCGCTTCAAGACCGGAAATAAATGCATTTGCTCGCATATGCATATGTTGTGCCCGGCATTCGGTGCAAGAATTTACCAAACTAATTTCCTTATTTGACATATGCGGGTCATCCGCCCATACGGGCGCCCAAAATCCCAACCAGATGCGATCCCGATTCCGATTCCGATTTGCAAATGAAAATTTAATTTGCACTTGGCATTTGCAGCGCTTTAATGCGAGCCGCACAATTGCAATTAAAATGCTTGCAACAAATCGCTTTTAATTTGTATACCCTTTGCCATGGGTGTTGTTATAACTGGGTCATGAATGTGCAATGCATAACAAGGTTAACTTTTTTGCTAAGCCTTAAAGTTTAAATAGTATTAATACAATTAACTGGGTTAATTTTACTGGATTTTTGTGTTTGTAGCCGTGACAAGATATTCAGACCGAACTTTGCATTCAAATCAACTGCAGACTACTAAATCATATAGCTCTATAGGAAAGATTTAAGAAAAAATGTGTTTGAATGAAAAAATAGTTTGACTTTCAAGAGATCCTAGCCAAGCTCTTTAATTGCAAGCTTGGCAAATAAAATACCTAATTGTTTTAACTAAATTGTGTATTTTTTTTTAGACTTTTAGCTTCTAATTTGTGTATTTTTATACCCTGAACACATTGAAAGTGGTTAAAAAGGGTATAATGTATTTGTGGTAATGTATGTAACAGACAGAAGAAAGCATCGCTCGTCCGTATGTATAAACGCAAGGATTTCAGATCCTATAAGAGCTAGGGACTGAAATTTGGTCCTCCTAGTCCATGCGCAGTACGAGTTTGTTTCCGATAATCGATAACTTGCCCCGTTTCCAAATAATCGATAAAAATTGACATCGAAATCATGTTTTTTGAACAAATCTCTTAGGTCTTATGGGCAAGAGTTATCAAACTTGACGTGTAGCTTCTAGAATAGTATAGACAGATTAATTATAGATCAAGTTTTATATTATAGCCAACTCCCGATTAGAGCCCCCAACTTGCGATGTATACAATGCTTAGGTATGTGTTTTGTCGCCCATCAAAAAAGAAATAAAGAAACAAATAAATAAATCAAAAAATATGTGTATAAATAAATCAATGAATAAATAACCAAACAAATAAATAAACTAACAAAATGAATAAATAGGTGAATACAAAATTAAGTAAATAAATAAATAAATACTTGGTTTGCTTAAATGAATAAATAAACTTGCAATTCTCTTTCACAGATTCTTAACACCTTAAGTCATTTGTCTACAAGGGTATTCCATTCTCGCCTTTCTATCCTGCATTTTTATTTTTATGGTATTTAAAATTCAGAATTTTAACAATTTGGCCTGCAATAATCCACGCTTCGATGCGCTCACTCGTTCATTCGGCGAACACGTAATAATTTTTGCCTCGGCTTAGCCGCTTGGCAAAGATCTTCAAATTTAATTAAAAACGCTTTGCATATTTTTCCATTGATTTTCATTTTTACTTTTTTTTCGCTTTTTTTCGCTATTGTGCGTGCCACAATGCGCTTTCTATTGATATTCGCTTGAGTGAAACGCAGCCTCGATTGCTATGGCGAGCAGTTGGTGGATGAGCTGCTGGCAACTGGCTTCAATTATTTGCTGCGGGTGATTTTGTTGTGCCTCAATTGGCATTTGAATCAGCCGCATCGATAAGTAGATACGTCCCTGACGACTGCCAGTCTACTTGGCTTGGTTACCATCCATCTTTCCGTTTATTGACGCTGTGCAATTTCCCAGCTCTCAGCCCCAGCTCTCAACTCTCAGCCTCTTGTCTGCTGGCTGCTTTTTATAATTCCTGGGATATACAAATGCCAGTGCATCAATTAGTAAAGCAAACGCAGCCAGTCAGTTGGCAAAGATAAAAAGCAAACTGCATTTTATTAGTCAGCTCTGCACCTAGTTTTTGTTTTTTTTTGTGTTCCTGCAGCTGCTTCAGCTACTTTTGCTTCCTATTTAAAGAGTCTGGCTTCAGTTTGTTTTTTATCTTTCGGCCAACAGTTGGCGTCGCATTGGGCGCACAAAGGACATAAATGAAGTGTCGCCATTGTCCTTGCCGTTGGTGTGCCATGCAAATGCTAGCTGCATTAAGGGATTTTTCGGGCATAAATGTGCCGAGCAGTGCTGCCAACTCTTGAGCAGGCCGAACAAAAAGCTGGCTTTTTGTGCCAACGAAAGCCAAAGAAAAGTGCTGAAAAGCATAAGCTTTCTTTTGAGGTAATAGAGTGAGGTTTTGCGCCAGTTCTGTTCGAGTTTGTGATTGAAAGAAGAGAAATATTAACTAGTTGTGCCTATCGTTAAATATACATCATGCCTAAACTAAATTGACATCCCTATCTATGAGTTATCGATATTTATCGGTGGGAATTAGAATGATAAATTTCGATAAATCTTTATTATCGAAATGTAATTATATGACAAAATAGAATGATCTATATAACGATCGTTAAGTTCAATCGTTTCCTTTTCAAAAGTTCTAGAAGCTTTTAACCACTTTTCTATATTTAATGTTATTAAAAAAACTCGTTATAAATAGAAAACAATATTCAATATAAATGCAAATTTAAGCTCAGTCGTCTTCCTTTGTTAATTTTAACATTCCTTCATAAAAAGCTTATCAACACTCTTTTCCTTCTCAGTCATTGCAACAATAATTCCCGATTTCTAGCCAACCTTTGCAACACTGGTCGCCACCAATTCCGCAAATCCCCCCCTCGTTTTTCCATTTGCATTGCCATTCGCAGCTATCTTTATCTTTATTTTTAGTATCATGCTTTTATTGACTTGACGCATTTAACTTTTAATTTCGCAAGGTGCTCGAAAGGCGAAAAAGGTGTCGCAAAACCAAATCCTCAAGAAGCCGGCGGATCAAATGGGCGCCTGGGCTGAGATGGCAGCGTGTGGGCTGCTGCACAAAACTTTCGCTGCTGAAAGTGGAAACAACCCGAAGCGCCTTAAATGCTCTTTGCATAGCCGCGGCTTGTAACACCTTTTTAACCTCGTTTCGTTGGCGTCAAATCATTTTTACGGTGAGCTGAATATACCCAGCCATAGAATGTAGTGCCTTGTAAATATTTCGAGGTAGCAGCGGCGGGTATGAGCTATTTTTATCGGGCTGGTCGAGTGGTGGTGGGGGGGGGGGGGGGGGGTGAAGAGGGGTGTGTGGGCTTAGCTTTTGTCAGCCAACGTGGCGTATACTTAATGGCAGCTGCATGCATTCACTCCTGTCAGCATAATGGGCACAACAAGCTGAGCAGCGTGCAATATTTATGATTATTATACCCTATACTCGTACAATTTTGCGAAATGGTTAGCATAAAGCTGTAAAATTATGAGGTATTGCATGCACCTATATTATTGATGAAAATAATTAAATCTTCTACACCCAACGCTTTCTTAATTTTAATCTTTTCTGCTGATACCCATCTGTTCTTCTCTTGCATGATAGTGAGTATACTTTTCTTACTCACTGTTGTTTTGCTTAAAATCCAATCCGATTATTTTTGAAAATATATTTTACATATCGCATATCTAAACCTTCGTGGCACTCCATCCAAAGTTTCTTTATAAGTGATTCAACGATTTCAGCACTTTCACATGTTTCAGTGATTTCAAAGAACTCATTTCTATTTAAGAAAAATTAGCGAATGTTTCACTTCAGCCTTAAACTATTTATCCAGCAATCCACTTTACGCTGTGGAATATGGGTGAAAAGCTGTTTTCTCTGTTAAGCTTTAAACTCACTATCTTCAATGTAATTATATTAAATGTGTTTTAATGATTTTCGGCATTCCGCGTGAAAATTAGGTGGAAAACTAAAAAGACATCTGCTTACAGAATAACTTCTAGTCGAGCATTCTCGCTTACAATTGTTGTGATTATTTTTGTAAAGGGAAAAAAAATTTCAACGGCTTCGATCGCATGCGCTGCATTTCACTTGACAGTTATTTGACGTTTGTTTTTTGCTGCTGCTCCTTTTATTATTATTGTTGTTGTCGCCCTTGTCGTTGTTGTTGTCAGGATGTGGCAGCCGCTTCAATGTAAAATGCTTGCTTGCCGCCTTTTTTATTTCCAATTTGTGTGCAGAGCTTGTGAAGCTCTGCAGCAGCTGAGGATGAGCAGCAAACTATGTGCGAGCAGTTTGCTGCATCCTGCTTCCTGCATCCTGCCCGAGCAATGTTCCTGTTCGAGATGGCCAACTAATTCGTATACTATATAGGGGTAATATGATTTTACTGCCACTTGCCACACACTGACATGCACCCTGCCCGCTCTGGACCCCCCTTCGTTCGCCTCTGGCGCCAGTCCTTTGCTTCGTTTTAACAGATTACTTTTGCTGCTTTAGTATTTTCTGCTGGAGCAGCTTTCATGTTTGCAAAGCGCGAGTTTAGCCAGCACAAACGAAGCACACACTCGCACACACTCACACACATGCATACATATGTGCATGTTTCGCTAACCAATTTGCGCTTTGCGCTCGACGTGATTTACAATTCCCCAGCGAGCTGTTGCCTCGCTCGCCGAACCGGCTTAATAGCCCCAGCCAAGCCAAGAGCAGCAGCTGAAGTACTGGCTGTGGAGGAAGTAAAATGCAGCTTGGCATTCGCTTGCAGCGCATGCAAATCAATTGAACATTTGGCTGGCTGCGCTATGCTCATGGGCGTAGCCAGGAGCCTGGCTTAGGGGTTGGTAGACAAAAAAAAACAATCGCTTAACAGCACTACAAATAAGAAATAATGTACAGTACTGTAAAGCGTTTTGCACAATGATATCGATACTTTTAATTTGATTTTTAAGCCTTACTTCACGGGTCGCTTGTTAATTGAAATATGCAGAATGTTTAACAGTGGCTGCAATTGATGCCGAAGACAATCGATCATTAGTCTAAACAATGTTATCGAAACTTTTAAGTTATTTTGTAAGTGTCTATACATTGGTCTATCGTAAATTAGAATATGCAGAAATATTAACAGGGATGCACT
The DNA here is from genome assembly GCA_035045885.1 of Drosophila borealis. Lineage (NCBI taxonomy): Eukaryota > Metazoa > Arthropoda > Insecta > Diptera > Drosophilidae > Drosophila > Drosophila borealis. The sequence goes on from JAWNOR010000308.1 coordinate 102,952, forward strand.
TGATGTTTAATACAACCGATAGTCAGCCATCGATACTTTTTAATTATTGATCGTTTTTAAATTATATTTGTCCAAATTTACTCGGTTCACAGTGCTTGAAAACAATCGATAGCTCCGATAAAATTGGTATTTGGTAATATCGATTATCGAGAATTAGTCGGTTGTCACAATCGGAGCGTGTACTATCGATACTCGCGATAGGTGTTATCGATAGGTAAGTTTTCAGCTATTCTTCCCTTCCTTCACTTTGCACAGCGCCCATGCTCGCAGTCTGTCCAGTGTGTTAGCCGCCTCTGGCACTGTTCCAGACCAACCGCTGACTGTGATGAGGACGACTTTGTGTATGGCATTGGCTGCATTTCATGTGCCACCGCATTCGTCTTTAGCCCCAACTCTTCCGTCCCTGACCGCGCTCCTTCATTCTGGTAGCCATTTGAGACTGCAACTTAACTCAACAGCTGCCCGTTTGTCACAAATTTAGTGGAAGCAGCAAGCTGCAGCTGCTGATGTGTCGCCAGCTGCTGTTTCAAATGGCGTGCAGTTTGTAAAACACGAGCGGCTGATGGGAGGGTGGCGGGATTGCGACACTCACTTACAGCGGCATCCATCTGTTTGTGCGGAGCGGTAGTAGGTAAAGCGGCGTGGGGGGAGGGGTAGGAATGGTTTTGGGATTTGCGCTCGAGTGGTTTAACATAAAGAAGCTGCTACAGCAAGTGTTGCATACTTTGCGGCACACAGACTAGCCGCAAATTCAGCTCTTGTTTTTTTGTTCATAACGTGACACGAGCAAGCACGAGCAGCCACAGCCACACAAAAGACGATATCCCTTCTATTAATCTACTACATCGATAACTATCGATATAAATAGATAGACTATTAGTCCGTAATACGTAGAACTATCATTTACACAAAATTATATTAAATAACTCTAATTTTTTACTGCAGCTTTTTAAGCGGGACGAGAGGGAAAGAGAGGTGTAGATAGAGATGGAGTGGGGGAGTTAGAAAGAGAAAAAAGAGAGCAAGAGAGGACTGAAGCTGGAGAGAGTCGGAGACGGAACAGTGGGACTCTTTCGAAGATAAAAAGGTGAAGATAGAGAATGAGAGAGAGAGAGAGAGAGAGAGAAAGAGAGTAAGATAAAGACACAGAGAAAGAAAGAGAGAGAGAGAGAGAGAGAGAGAGAGAGAGAGAGAGAGAGAAAGAGAGAGAGAGAGAGAAAGAGAGAAAGAGAGGGGGGAGTTAGAAGAAGAGAAAAACAGCTTAAGAGAAAGACATATTATAGACAGACAGAGAGAGAGAGAGAGAAAAATGGATTCGAAGTGGACTCAGGAAACTAAAGTGTGCAACTCCGTGGAAGATAAAATTTGAATCCTGAAAGACACACTGAGAAAGATATAGAGAGACAGAGATGTAAGGAAATATATGGAAAAGAAATATCAAACGAATAAAAGATAATGCCAGAGAAATTAGATAGAAAGTCTGAATCTGCTTTCTAGAAATACCCAACATGTCTGTGTCCATCACCCAGCAGCAGAAAGACAGAGCCAAAAAAGAGAGAAAAAAAAGAGATACAGCGAAGAGGAGAGATTGAGCGGCATTTGGCATAATTTAAGGCTTTGGGCAGATCTAGTGCGAAAACCAAAGCATTAGTCATAGCAGCACTTCGGGCTTTGGGCCGCCTTTGTGTATAACAAATCGAGAGGCTCTGAACTGTTGCAGTGCACACATCATAAATCATCTCTGGACTAGAGAGCTTGCAACTTTTCGTAAACGCCTAATTATCGCTTGAGGACTGGCCGAATATGAACGAACGCAAAGAACTAATCAGCATTGGGTTGATTGAGTTTGCGGGTGGGATGTGCCTCAAGCCGCAGCTCGCAGTCCACCCATAGACAAAATATGAAGAGCAACAAAAAAATGTTGATGGAAGCGGCAACAGGATTATCTCCTTGTCCTTGATAAAAGTTGCGTCAATGTTGGCCTGGAGCTGGAGCTGGAGCTGGTTGGGAAGCTGCCTTTAGTCCGGCTCTCATCTCGTTTGCTCAATTATTTTTGCCTTATTTATTTTTTGGGCTGATTTGTGTGTTTGTCTGGCAATTGGCATTAAAGCTTCCACGAAAATCCGTTTAAAGTTGGCCAAACGAAAAGGAAGAAGAAAAAAAAAAACAAAATAAATATGTAACGCGCCAGTCAAAATTTGATTTTAATTGAATTTCTCATTTTCAAGAGACGCTGGCGGAGGGCTGGCTGGGCGGGTGTACTGATGTGCTCTGGCAAATTCAATTTGTCGCTAAATGAGCTAAATGCGATTAAATTTTGCACAGACAGACGCCGCTATTATAAACGGGCACGAAAGCTCACAACATGTCAACTAACAGACAATAAGGACTTGTGCCTCAAGTGAACTAATATGTGTGTGCCTCAGTGTGTGTGTGCGTGTGTGTAACATATGCCTGCCCTTCGGATAGTCGGCCCCCAACCATCTTGACTTAAATCAATAGTAGCCGCAATTTCAGTTGATTGTTCGACCCTTCAAACGGCCAACAAATGAGAAAAAATACCCTACAAAAAAAAAAAAAAAAAACAAACAAACAAAAGCCAAACCCAGAAAACGACCATTGCCACATTTACCCCACCGAAATCCTGCTAACTGATGATGATTTGCATGCAGCATGAGAAATGAGAATTGAGAAATGACCGGACAAACTTTACGAGACAAGACAACAAGTTGTACGTCTCGAACTTTTTTTTTGCCAATTCTGTGCGGCTGAGACAAAGCACAGAGAAAGTCTTCGAGCCGCTTTGTGGGTTCGGGGCTTGGGGCGTTGAAGCTGCTGCCGCAGCTGCGGTCAGAGAGCCAAAGAGTTAATAAAAAGTTGTCTTGTCGCCACGCGCACAGTTTTTGTTCTTCTTCTTGTAATATACCCTGTAGGCTAGTAAGGTGGCTTGTATAAGCTAAGCAGATGCAGAATCTTCAGACATATCTACAGGATCAGCATGAACAATAAGGAATTCTCACACGTTTGTATCGCTTTTGTATCTTCCATCAGAAATTAAACTCTTTTGCTGGTGGAAAGCAAGACGTTCAGTATCGCCGGGAAGATAGATTTACGATTTTAAAAGTCTTTTAAAGGGCATTAGGAATCTGTTTCGCCTGGGAGATACATTTGTGACAGTTAACAAAAGACAAGACTTCTACAATTTTCCCATATGCTGGTAGAAAGAAAGACACTGGCTAGGTCTTAACGTCGGTGTTGCCTGGAAGATACATTTGCGATAATGCAAAACATTTTATGTGAATAACTAGAATATAATATTGAGCTTCAATTCTTATCGTTTAGAATAAAATATTGAGCTTCAACCCTTATTCTTTTCAACTAATCATTAATCGAAAGACATAAGACTGTTTTTTACCTCAAATAAAAATGTATGCAGGGTAGCTCATAGTCTAGCAGCCCCGCCTAGATATTTCAGGCATGTTTTCTGAGCAGGGGCTTGAGCTAATGCAGCGTCAGCGATTCTATTGCTTCAGCTGTTGTAGTACATCCCGTTCATACTGGAGGCATATATGGGGGCCTGAATAAGGGGGCGTTTTGTATTGGAGGCGGGGAGGGGGGCGTGGTCGTTGGCACGCGACGCTTTTTATCTTGCGGCATTCGCTTTCGCTTTATTTGCATACAATTTGCCCGTTTATGGCCATCAAGAGCCCGGCGCTGCTTTTGGTTTTGCGGTCGCTGTTTGCTTTTGGATGCTGTATGTAAACACCCACACACATACACACCCACACACACCCACACACATATACACACACTGACAAACATATATACATATTATATTTGTTATTTGTATTTATTGATTTCCAAGTGAAAACATTATTGAGGTCGGCAAATTGCCGAATGTGGAGGAGAAATTGTACATTGCGTATACGCAATGTCGGGCACAACAAAAGGACTTCATTATTATTGGCTGCAGTGTGTGTGCGTATGTGTGCGTGTATGCGTGTTTGCGATACACTGACAGGATGGCAGCCTATGACCTGGCAAACTGATTAAATTGAATTTCATATGCAAAAGGTGAAACTCAATCAAGAAAACATAAAGGCAGCGCCTGCATATGCTCAATGCTGCCTTCACCTTGTCCCTGTATTAGTAACCAGGGCTACGGGCTTACCTATGCATGTGTCTGTGCGTGTGTGTGTGTGTGTCCTGTGTGTGAGTGCGGCTGCCGCTTTAACTGCCCGGATTAAGCAAAGCCCATGTTCGGCTTTGCGGCTTTGTGTATTACAACACTGATACATCTGCCCCACCCCCTACCTCCCTCCACGCCCCTTCCCTTTTTCCGCATCCGCATCCGTTTTCCCAGCTTTTCCTACAGCAAACCTGTGCAACCTTTGAGGTTGAAATTAATAGCAAAATGTAAATTAAAAGCCCTTCGTCCAAAGGTATTGTAAGTGCCATAAGCGCGTGCCTCGTAATGGACTTTGAAATATGCCAAATTCATGCACAGTCCCACTCACACTCACACACACCCACACGCACACACACATGAAACAAATTTTGGTTTGATTTCTAGATAATTAAACAGAAATTGAAAATATGAAATATTACCTCGATTTGGAAATAAAATCATTGTTTTATGGCCAGAACGTTGCCTGTCAAAATCGACTTTCTGCTAGAATTTCAATTATCGAAGTGAAATGCAACTAAATTGAAATTTCTTTGCACTTGCGGAGTCTATTATATTATTTTACTTTTGTTTTCACTATGAAGGCATACAATGGATACACAATAAGGGATATATGATGGCAAAAATTATATACATCTCTTTTTGATCTAAACGATGAGCTGAGTCTTTCGTTGGCATGCCCAAGATTTAATACCCTTTTTAGACATTTGCCTATTGCAGATCTGTGAGAGTAGTGAAGCTCGTAAATGCTGAGCTTGATGAAAATATCTTGACAAACAGAATATGCTGGCATACAATAAGCTATTTTACAAAAGAATATGGCAGATATATGTTGGTCTGATGTTGATAAGATTTTGCATACATATAAGGGCATAGCGAAACTTATAAATGCCGACTTTGCTTTAAGGATAAACAAAAAGGTTTTCCATACAAGAACCTACTTTTGTACTGATCATTCCTATGAGAGCTATATAATATAATGATATAGAGGAGCATTGCGAAAATTATAAATGGCGAAAATAGGGTAAGATATCTTGATAAACAAAGAAGTTTTCCAAACAATGGCATACTTTTCGTCCGATCGTTCCTATGACAGCTATATGCTATAGTCTTTCGATCCGTCCAGTTCCGACGTATGTATAAAACTGAGAGACTAGTTCACATTGAAACAGACTAACAGACTCGACTGTTGATCTAGATTCTAGAATATATGTACCTTATGGAATCGCAGACGTCTCCTTCTATGCATTACACATTGATTATCATGAAAAATTATGAGACTCTCTTCAATAGTATAACAACTAAACATTGCATGGTCTTTCCTTGTATGACAAAGCAAAACCTGGGCTCATCCTCCATGAAACAGCTTTGCGAACCGAATCTAAAGGCTTGAAGCGTTAAACTATTGTTATATTTTGCTGCCCTGATTCAAACAAAAGCGACCAATTACGAGAACTATTTCTTATGCATGCGAGAAATCTTTACAGCAAATAGCTCTCAAACAAAGTAAATTGATGTTTTGTATAAATTTCGGCTCTTTATAGCATAATTTATGGAGTGTACAAAATTATTTTTATAATCTCAGAGTTATTTAATAAACATTGCGTTGTGTGCTTTAAAGTGCGGCTCCTTAAAAATGGTTAGAAGTGCTTTCGAGAGTTGGTTTTATGTACAAAATGCACATAGGTGATAATTTCATTTGCGCAGCTGCTCAAATAATATCAAAACATGAGCAACACTCACACACACGCACACACAGCGGCACACACATAACGACCCGCACTCATATCGAGCTAATAAAATTTTAATGAAATTACGACCATTCTCCTGGCATGTCTCCAGCTCCAGTTTTAGCTGCAGCTCCCACTCTGACGCTGGCTCTGCTCTAAACGACCTTCGACCCTTCATAATAATCACGGCGGCTGTCAAAAAAAAAATATATACATATATATATATATATATAATTTTATGTTGCCTACGTGTGCACAGCAGCAACTAAACTGTGGCATTACAGGAGCTATTAGCTCCTGGTTTTTGTGTCCTTGTCATTGGCCGCTTCATAGCCCATTCGCGGGCTAACCAGGAATAGGCGCACATATTTCGTGTGTGTGTGTGCGTGTGTGTGAGTGTGTGGGTGTGGGTGTTAGTGTGTGCGTGTGTGTGCATTTATAATGCATTGCCTCATTTTCATACTCTTAAATGCTGCGCATCGCTTAATTAAAAGTGAACTTTAAAGCGCGTATTTTTAGTGGAGGCGGGCGGGGGAAGGCTCCGAAGGGGAGGCCTCCGTAAACAAGACGAGGAAGGGGATGCACTGGGCTCCGGAGTCTGCACTTGAAGTGACTTCTTGTCGCTTAATTGCCAAAAGCAGCGCTGCACAAGTTTTGATTAAAAGTTGCGTTTGGCTGCCAGATTACGCATACGTCGCGTACGCCAAACTAAAAACTTTTCCGCCAACAGAAAACAGAAACGTGTAGCCGCCTCTAATTAAAAGACATTTGAATACCCTGTAAATGGTATAAGAATAATGTTTTCATAGTATGTTATTAATGCATGCTGCAGGCAGATATAGCATTTGAAAAGTATATAAATTGTATATATTCTACGATCTACAGCTACGATCTTTCATATTTAACTATCCGATCTGAGAGTGAATAAGAGTTTGGCCGGTTGAGTCTTGTGTACCATGGGCAGATCAAGTTATTTTTAGATACTGAACAAATTTCACTCAACATTTGTTATCGATAAATACTAATTATATTTGGAAATTAACAAGGACTTGCATTTTTTATTCAGCATGCATGAGGAAAGTCTAAATAAAAACTGCTGATGCACTTAAAAGTGCTGCTAAATTATCAATGCTAGAGAAAGAGAGAGAGAGAGAGAGAGAATGTTGGCTATCGATAATCAAAGTCATCTTTCGATAATAAAAAAGATCTATCGATAATCAAAAGAATCTTTTGATTATCAAAATGAACTATCAATTTAATTGATGCATTAAATCACAAAAATGTAGCCTATGAAAATTATATTCGATATATATTCTATTTGACACGGATAACAATGTCGATAGTGCTGATGAGAGCTGCTAGCGATTATTGAAATTTTTCTCTACGTAGTTGTAATATTTTAAAATCAGAAAACTTAAGCTTTAAATACAGTAAGAAAAGCTTAAAATTATGTATATTTAAATTGAAACCATCATATCGTTGACAGATAATGTCGATTGTCGGAATTATGTAGCGATAGTTTTTATCATGTAGTTTTAAACATTGAGCTCATATGAAAATAGTAAAAAGTATTGATTATTGACAATGTTTATTAATAATTTGTATAGCACTAAATATGCTTAATAGAATACATACGATAAATCTTCTGTTTCATTAACACTTTCAATCGATAATATTGATATCGATAGTCGATAGCTGTTACTAGCGATAGTATCGCTGTTGCTAATCAGGCTATCATACACATTGCAGTTTTATTATTGTATTTTTAGGTTTGAATATGTAAGGTTTTTGCTGCAGGGTAACTCCAAGTCGTGTTGATTTACGTTCATCAAAGTTGCCCAGGCAAAGGGCGCTTCTGGCTGCTGTAAATTACGTATTTGTTGTGCTAACACCCCTTTCTTCTTGTTTGTTGTTGTTGTTGGCGTCAATGAAAATATTTATCAAGTCATCGCAGCAAAAACTGCATTCGACTTGCTGCAGGTTACGCATACGCCGCGTGTGCCGAGCTCTTTTTATGTGTGCGTGTGCGTGTGTGTGTCAGTGTCAAGTGCATAAAGGTTACTTAGCTTAACTGAAAAGTTAAATGAAGCGCAGCTGCCGAAACTTTTCCACTGCGTTTGACACGCCTACCCTTTGTGCTCCTCGCTCAGCTTTCAGCTCCAGCTCCAGCTTCAGCTACAGCTACTCCCAACTGTCCTGTCTGGCTGTCCGTCTGTTTGTCTATCTGTTTGCATGTCCTTGCTTTTGTCGGCGCGTCAGATTCGCATTTGGCATTAATTAAAATTTCAGCGGCCGCAAATTAATGATGCTGCTGCCGGCCAATGCGAGGCGATTGAGCTGAATTTAATGTGCCGTCAGCCAGGGATTTAATGTGTACCAATATTAATGCCTCGCTAAGCAAGCAGAAGGTGATTGGGCCACGGCCGCAGCTCGCCTGGAGTGGGCCAATGCGGCACAATGACAAGCCAGAGGACAGTTGGGCAAACACTCTTGTGGCACGGACACGGACACGGGCACGGTCTCGGACTGGGCATCTAATGACCGCACGGCTCGTTTGCTTCATTTGCAGTGCAATGGATGCACAACCGCAAATCAAATACAGACAAATGGTCAAGCGGGCGCCAGTGCGGGCGAATTTCAGGCGAATTTTAGGCTGCCAGCCAGGTAAGAAAATTGACCGAAATGAGCTTGAACTCTGCTCAGTTATTTGTTCGCCTGGGCTAGAATTTCGGCTCGCCTCTTTTCGATTGTCTGCAACGTTTGCGCCCCAAAAATGTTGCCTAGCTATGGCAGCATTTGCAGAGCAGCTCAAACATCGACTAAGGAATGGTAAAGGGAAAAGAGTGCACGGCTAGCAGATACCATGTAGCCAGTTGTGGCCTTTCTTAAGTGTGTAAGCATCGTATATTTTAAACTTGCCGCGGGCAAGGCCGGGTTATCCTATAAGGAATGGTAAAGGGAAAAGAGTGCACGGCTAGCAGATACCCTGTAGCCAGTTGTGGCCTTTCTTAAGTGTGTAAGCATCGTATATATATTATTCTTGGCCAAAATTCATGTGAAAATGGTAGCCACAAATATCCTATATAGGCACAGTTCAAAATGTCCCACCACCATAACTCGGTCAAATCCAATTTTCCTAAAGTTTGGCTTTCTGATCATATTTTGATCTCTAGATTAATTTGGCATCTAAATCTGGCAACATTATTCTAGTTTTTATATACATAAGAACTTAATAAAAACGTGTTTTAGCGATTTGGGATATTTCGCCCGCAACAGTGGTAAATTGGCTTACCGTCCGATCGGTTACAAACTTATTATTCAAAAATCTTCGAGAGAATTAATTTAAACGTACGACGGGCAAGGCCTGGGTATGCCCGCTAGTATTTATATAAAAGGTTACTAACAATTACCTCAACACTAAATGAGATTTTAAATATAAGTAAAAAGTGAATTCAATCAGAATCTAGTTTTCTCTAATGTGACAAAGTTGAGCTTCCATTTGTTAATCGAACAGGCGGCAATTTTTTATTTTATTTTATTTTTATCTGTAGCCAAGATAAAGATACCTTGTCTATAATATAGAGCATGACGGGGTACAATAAAACTTTCATTTCCCTCAATTACAATTGCAGCTGACAATCAACACCAGGGTCTAGACACATCCACATCCAAAACCACATCCACATCCACATCCACATCCATGAGGCTGCACAGAAATGCAATTGACTGTAGACATGACACGAATTGCAGTTAACATTTCTCTAGCTGCCTGTGCACATATAGATATACATATATGTGTCTATCCTTTTATCCTTGCGTTTGCAGTTTTGTGTTATTTTGTGGTTCATTTATTTTTTGAAGCACAAAATCAACGCACGTTGTCGCAACTTTGCATTCCGTTTACACATTGTCAATAAACTCAGACTCAGGCTGGCACGTATGCGCGAGACATTGTTATTGTGTGCTGCCGCGCTCCTCAAGCCGCTGCCCCGCCCCTCAAGCCGCTGCCCCGCTCCTCAAGCTGCTGCCCGCCGCCCCTCAAGCCGCTGCCCCGCCACACTTTCCAGCGCTTGTGGCAGCTTGTCGAAATTAATCATTTGGGCTGGCAGGCCGCAATGTTGCCAGCGTTGTTGCTTTCGCTGTTATACCCCATAAGTTATACCCTATAGTTAAGGGTAGACCAGCGCAGAACATTTGCAATGAGAGCTCTACATTAGCTTTACACTCTTTACAGGGTATTTATCAGTCAGTTGCATAGTTCACCTGTTTTCTGTGCTTTGGCAATCAGTTCTAAGAGACTCGCGGCAACATTCTCTTACGCTTTCCCAGCGCATCTGTCGCTGTTGCTACTTCCGTTTCCGCTGCTAGTTGTTAGCTTTAGCTCGGGACGCGTCCTTTTCTGCAGTATGTCAACAGCATTATGTTATATACATACGTTGGTATCCGCACTCAACATACACTCACATATGCTACCACGCGCCCCATGTGTGTGTGTGTGTGTTGCTCGGCTGGTATTCCATTCGCGTAATTTCCCATGGTATTTTTACGCATCTGAACATTTGAGTGCATCTGTTCGCGCCAAGACCAAACCCAAACCCCAACGAATCCCAATCCCCCATCCACAACGTTTCCCCTGCTGTCACCGTCAGTTGTCGCGACAATTTGCGACTCGCTCAACTCCTTTTCATTTGCCTTCTGGCTATGAAATCAACAACTTGTCCCTGTTGCTGTCTCTTTCCCAGCCTTCTCTCTCTCTCTCTCACTCTCGCTCCCGCTCTCTCATCTGCAGCACTCATCTTCAATGTAATAACCTGTAAGTTTGTGTGCTTCATACCGGAGCAGCTTTTCAAATCTTCCACGCACATATGCTGATTGTTTCTGTGTGCATTTTTGAACAGTGCTGCCAGCTTTCGCGGCTATCAAATAAATAGCTATGTTTAAGCGGCCAAAAATGATAAAACCGCCAAGTTTTACTTAAGAAAAAGCTTTAAAAAATTCTAAAAAGTTCCAGATCTTGTTATACGATTTATTTAATGAATTTACATATAATTTCGTATTTATCAACACTTCAATTAGGGTATTTATATATAGATATAGGGTATCTTCCAGTCAGACTGGATTACTTTTACTCTTTTATATTCTTTATTTTATTATCCATTTCTATTTCTAATCTTATTTGTATAGAGTTTAAGAAATACTGATCTGGTCAAAGCTGGAGCTGGATCGCTGAACATGTTATCGCTGCCGGAATATCGAAGTGCTTTCCAGCACTGTTTGAGAATTTATGATGCCAAATCGAATAATTATTCTGATTGGGAAAAACTGATTAATAATTTAATTGGCTGAGTGCAGTAACTAATAAAGATAACTATCGATATCATGCTATCGATAATTGCAAAAATTACGCCTTATTGCATATTTTCTATTAAAGTTATTAAACAGTTTGGATAAGTGTAGTAAGTAATATCGATAACTATCAATATCATGCTATCGATAAATGCAAAAATTACGCTATATTGCATATTTTCTATTAAAATTATTAAACAGTTTGGCTAAGTGTAGTAATTAATATCGATTACTATCGATATCAGGCTATCGATAAATGCAAAAATTACGCTATATTGCATATTTTCTATTAAAATTATTAAACAGTTTGACTAAGTGTAGTAATTAATATCGATAACTTTCGATAAACTACTATCGACAAATGCAAAAAGCACGCTGCAGCCACAGTTTCATTTGTCTTTTTTCTATTAAAATAAAATATAAACTAGAAAACGTAAAAAGCAAAGATTTTCTGGCTATTTTTACATTTCTACCGTTCAGTAAAGCCAGATTTGGCGGAATAACCATGCTGTTTATGAGCAGCATTTGCCTGAGTCACGATAATGTCATGCGATTGTTCTGTGTAGCAATCTCTGCGTGAGACTCTGTCGCACGGATTGTCTCAAATGCCGTCGCATATTCTCCGCCAGCGACTTGGCTGTGGCACTTGAAACGTCAATCATGGACTCAGTCGCTCAGAAATCCGTTTTCCGCTTGTCATTTGCCGATTGAATTGAGCAGACCCCGCCAGCTACCCATGCTCATTCCCGTTTAAAGACATTTAATGCTTGTTTTTTTGATAACCAATTAGAACACCTTTCGTTTCGATAATCCTCAACAGCTTTTCAGACATCTTCTCTCGTGCTGCTTACCAATTAAAAGCGTGTGCTCGAAAATTGTTCAACTGCATGTTTTCACGCCTCATTAGGCCCTGCGAGGGACGGTGAGGGGAATTGGGCAGAGTTGCCAGCTAACCAAATATGCGAACATATATTTTCTCATTTGTCGCGGCGCGCCACAAATGGAAAGTCAATGAGCAACTTTTTAGCAACATTTTCACATTTTCCTGAAATATTTTTTACCCATTTGTCGACGTCTGTTGCTTTCTTGCTTTTTCTAGCTTTTTTTTTTTTTTTAATTTTATTTTTTGTCTGGTTCTTCTGGTTGAACTCGCTTCTTTTGAGTTACGGGCCATGCATTGGCAGGCAAATTTATTGGCAAATTGGGAGCACAGTGCTTTTCCTTCTGTGCTCCACTCGATGGGTGGGCCAAAAGCAAAAGGCAAAGCCAAATTGTCGCTCCTCAAGCAGCAGAACTAATGCATGTGTGCGTGGGCTTGTGTGTGCGCGTGGGTGTGTATGGGACTGTGTATAGAGATGTGTGTGAAAAGCACTTGAGTGTGTTTTTTACAGCTTGTCATGCCCTTTGCCGTAGCCAAGTATTTTAATTTTGTTACGAAATGTGCAACGCTTTAAGAGATGCGAGTTCCATCTGTAAAGTCTGCGTTGCTTCAGAGCTGACTTCCAACTTTAATGTCTGATTTGCTTCATGCATCCTGAACAGATACTTAAATCAGGATTTCTGCTATAAGAGTAAGGAGATCGAACAGCTCATTTGCTTACTTAATCTTATCTTAAAAGAGGCGAAGAAACTTGCCAATTAAAGTGCTTAGCTTTATTCACACCTACGCGATCTTATCTTTCACTGAAGCTCTCTTGACACTTGGTATAGATGTTCTAGAGAGTGAGAATGTTGAAATTGCATCCATTTGTAATAGCTAAAATCTACTTTACTATCTTTATAATGGCTAAAAAAAAATTGTATATGAAACATTTGTTTTTTTAAACCTGTTAAAATGCCTTAATATGCCTTAACATTTTATTTTCAACGTTTATTTGACATTTTAATCTCTTTTTATAACCATACTACTAAATTATATTTCGCTCAATTTTCCAAGTAGCAGAGCCCACATATAAAACGACATTTATTAAAAATATACCATATCTTATAACATTTTATTTTTGTTAACTTCGAGATCTTCTTTTTTATTAGGAAATTCAAATTAACAATTTAAATGTTTCATTCTTTTTAATGTTCTTTTCATCAAGTATAATGGAGCTTTTGAGCTTTGTTGATCTCAAAATTTTCCTGTAATTGTATTTTTATCGGTCGTCTATATCATATAGCTAGCTGAATTTTGATTCATTTCAGATTTCGTAAAAAAAATCGAAAAAATCGATAAAAATCGAAAAAAAATCGATTTAGTTTTGGCTTAAAAACCTTGACAAGATTTGAGTAAAATCATATACCAACGTCATGTCAATTTATTAGTATGCCAACTTATCATATTGTTATGATATCGATAATTATCGATTTTAATCAACTACAAATTTTGTTTTTTATAATAAACACCTGTTAAAGTCAGTCTAGGGTATTTGATAAGTTGTGTAGATCATCATACCACAAATGGTTGCCTTTCCTTTGCCTGCAAGGGTATTTGGTATTCGGCATTTGGCACTTGCCGCTTCATACTTGTTGTTTATGTTATTTTTATTGATTGAAAATAACTTAGTGCCGCTTTATGTGTGTGCTGTGCTGAGCTGGGAATGGGTAGGCAGCACGAAATAAACTCGACCAGTTTATGCCAAAGGTATGTAAATAAAGTGAAGACACGACGTGCCACAGTCTTTAGCCTGGACGCGACGGAATATATAGAGGAAACTGTTCAACTGGGAGCTGAGGAACTGAGGAAAACTGGGAGCAGCTGCCCCTGGGCATTGTATGCAGCTTTAATTTATTGAGCGTCTTGCGATAATCTTTAACATAATCCGATGTGAATGTGTGCTGAGCCGCCAGAGAGGAGGGAGAGGGGGAGAGCTAGGCACTGGCTGAGGGAAGGGGGAGCGGGAGCAGCTTCTGTACAAGTGCCTACCAAGCAGCTGCTAATTAAGTGCGCCGAGTTCGGGTCCTTTAGCATTAATGAGCTGCATTTGAGGGTCGTCCGGGGGACAATGGGAGCCCGCAACGAGCAAGAATTTTGTGGCCTCGTCCCCCGACTGAGGGCGGGCGGGCCATAGTGCAGGCCGGGGCGTGGCAAGCTCATTTGTCACCGGCTCGTTTATAAGGTCGCATTTTTATTCATTTGTATTTTGGGGTTTTGCTCCGCATAACTGGACCATATTAATTAGCTTGATTAAAATGAATATTTGCCCAAGTATTTTATTTTTATTTTTTGTTTGCTGTCGCCAGCTGCTGCCAAAAGGGAAACGACGCACACACAAACCCAAACACTCGCACACACACAATAAATAAACACTTCTTGGCTATTGTTCTCAATGTGACAGGCGCCGGCCCTAGGTACTTCATGGTCCATGTACCGCTGTAATAAACCAAATGTAAGACTTACCAAACTGCTCGCTTTTATTGATGCGGCACACGCGACGTATGCGCAATGTGCGGCCGACGAAAACAGCCGGTAACTGTGTGGAACTGGCTGCACGGGGTGAGATGGGAGAGGGCGGAGAGGGTGGAGAGGGGGTAGGGGTTGGACGGAAGGCGTGCCTGGTAGCGACGTGTCGGCGAGATAAATCTTCGTTGCCGCATCCAAGCCATTGCGAAATGGAGCCATGAAAAATGTCGGGAGCATTCATTCGGCATGGCTGCGGACGCTGCCGTCAACGCCATCGCCATCGTCGCCTCCATCGCCTCCCACAGGGTCACAGGGACGTCGCCTCCATTGTCCCAGTTGTCGCTGTTTATTTGGACGATTTCGTTTCATGTGCTGCTGCTTTTTGTTTTTGTTGTTTTCTGTTTTTACGAGCATAAAGATAAATTCACACGATCCGGCTGCGGGAGTTCCAGCTCGACAGCAGGTCGACCAGGTCAGCACCGTTTCAGTTGTTGGCCTCTGGACCGGACCTTGGTATTTCGTTGATGCGATTTTATTTATTTATTTATAGTAACAAATTGCAATGTCAACTTAATCGCCGAACTCTATTAGTTTCGGCTCTTTGTTTCTGCTGCTAATACTGTTGCTGCTGTCGCGGCAATTCCGGCTTTTATTCTGCCGGTGAGCAGCGGGAATCTTAGCCTTTTTCTCAATGTGTTTTACCTATGTTAGCTTTTTAAAATTAATATATAGCTAGAGCTTCACATTGTCGGTAGTCGATCAAATATAGATTTTACTTTCGATTTTTTCTTCTATTTCGGGTATATTATCAATTTCGGTTGATTATGTCAACTTTTTATTCCTGGTCCTGATAGGTTATCGATTTGTATCACAAAACTTATGTACACTGCTCAAAATTGACGACTATGATTAAAAAGTTGACCTAATTTCGGTATACTATCGATTCTTATCGATAAGTTATCATTTATATCCTACAACTTTTATACAGCACATAAAGTTTACAGCTGTCGACATCTTGTCGTCACATTCTTCGATATAATATCGATTTTTGTGCATAAGTTATGTTTTTGTTTAAATTTGACGGCTGGGGATAACTAATTGATTTAATTTTTGATATATTATCGGTCGCAAAGTTATCGAAAAAGGATTTTTAAACAAATTTATAGCTATACAAAAATTTGCAGATGTCTACAGCTATGCGTTACGAGCTTGGTGACAAAGTTTTAATGCCCGACGCATGTGTTGACACATTCAAAATGAATTAATACAAACGAAGCGTTAAATGTCAGGAAAGTTCGCAAACAGTTATATGGCCCTTGAGCAGTCTGGCAACGCTTAAATTCGCAGAAAACAACCGACCTTCTGTAGGCGAAGAAAAGCGGATGCTGTTGGACAACTTAACGAGGCAGTGCAGCATTTGGCATATGTTTCATGGAATATATGTATGCTCCTCATCATGACTTTTGCTGGAGCTGGGCTCCACTTAAGCTAAGCCCTATTTTCACGGGGAACTCGTTTTTAATCTGTGCAGTCTTGTTGGGCTGACAATAAGACAATAAAAATCCTTGACTCTTAATGCCGCAAGATGCTTTCAAAGATTCCAAACATCTCAGGAATTGCCTTTGTCCACAATATATTAGCCTTTTTTTTAGCGTTTTTTCCAATTCCACTTTTTGCTACTTCAAGTCTGGCAGCACTGCTCGGCAGCTGCCCCGCCCATGCTGTGTGTGGGCAAACTTATTTTTCGGCTCTATAGAAAGTCATTTCTCTTTGTTTTCTCTGGCATACACTTCCCCCGTGCCACGCCCACTTAGAATAGCCACCCGCTTGGCGCCACCCAATAAAACAAGTTAATTAATTAATCATTATTTTTTTGGCAGGGCTGTTCTGCTTTTTTTGTTGTTGTTGTTGTTGTTTATTGACTTAATGCCGCATAGCATCGATAGTGGGCTGTTGTGTGTAGGGCAGAATTTCGGGTTCAAGGATTACAATGCTAAAATTTAGTCACTTATGCTAACGTTTCGATTGAGCTGGCTACCAATTACGACTACCAACTACAGCTACGGCTACAACAGAGTTTTTTATTTTTTGTTTGCATTTATTTGTATTTATTATTTTTGGTGAGACGCATCGTTAGGTGTCCCTTTTTGCTTAAAAGTTCGAGAGGTTCGCGTCTCGTTTGCTAATTAATCATAGATTGTTTTTGGACTTAGCCTATATATTATAGTATTGCTTATGGGATACCGTAGATGGGCACAACGAAACTTGGTGCCGTTTGGCACAGGGGAACATCCAACTTATGCTAAAACGGAAACGAAAATGGAAATGGAAGTGCGATTTGTGCAACTAATGCAGCAAAGTCCTCTACTTAGCCTATGAAGAGCAAAAATTCTAGAATGAGCTTAGGTCGAATCACATTATGGGTCTTAGGAAGAGCATGATGATGTGGTGGGGGGAAAAGGAGGGTCCAGAAGGGGAGCTCGTGACTAGCTACTTGTAGAAGGATTACGCGTATCGTAACTTATCCTAATGCGTTTGATTGCTTTAAGCCGATGATTGGTCAGTTGCACACGCGCGCGCTCTTTTCCCCGGGCTGCTGGAGGAGGAGGACGAAGACGTGGCGGGCGCGTGTTTTTGGAAAATAATTGCTTGGTGTTCACATCTAATTGACAAGGATTGGGCGGAAAATGTTGGGTGGGCCTGTGTGTGTGCTTGAAACTTACAATATTAATCAAGACCATTTGTTGCGGCCGCTGGCGGCGGCGGCGGCGGCGGCATCGGTTGCTCCTCCTGCGAGTCCAGCGAGAGCCGCGACTTGGCCGCCGTCTCCATGGATTTCCAGGTGCCGCCGCTGGTCGCCTGCTGCAGCGATATGCGCGGTATGGACTTGCAGCTGCCGGCCAGTGTGGATGCCTCCGAGCCCAAACGATCCTCGGACTCGGCCAGAGCGCTCAAACTGCAGGTGGGCGGCAGAATGCGATGCGGGAAGCGCGGAGAGCCACGGACGCGCTCCCTCAAACTGGGCGCCGGCTGTGCCAGCGAGGGACGCCGACTGTTCGGCAGCTGAAAGTTCACCTTAGTCTCGGGCAGCTTAACGTACTTGCCGCCTGTCACATTCGCCTCCTGCTGCTGATCAAAGCGTTCACCGCAAATCGTGGGTATGGGCAAAAAGTTGGGATCCTTGGTCAAATGATCGAGATGTGTGCCGCTCTTGGTCAGCGAGCCACGGTGTATGGGCTGCAAATGTGCGCCATTTGCGCCACATTCAATCGCCTCCAGGCTGTTGTTGCCCTCAACTCCTAGGGGATTCGCATTGCTGTAGATGGCATTGCAGGAGGCCGTCTGCGAGGATGGTATCAGCCGTGTGAAGAGGCCCATGTGCGACTTAAAGGCCGCCTTCAGACCCTTCTGATCCGCCAGACTGGCCGTGGAGCCCTTGTTGCTGCTCGTGGTGCGCGAAAAGATGCCACGCAAGCGATCGATCAGACCAGTTTTGGCCTCGGTGGCCTGCTGATGGGCCAGCCGGAGATTGAACAGATCCTGTGCCGGCAGACATGCCTCCTCCAGCTGCGGCTGCGAGGCAAAGGTCACGGAACGTCTCATCGGTATCTGCATATACTCTGCCGATGGCCAGCTGGCGCGTGGTATAACTGGTGGCAAAACGGAGAGCAACAGATTTGGCAATATGCCCGAAATGCTGGGCGTACGCGATTTGGCATTCCCCGACCCGGCCGCGGCTGTTGTCGCCTGTGAGATGCCGCTGGTCACAGTCAGCTCGGGCTTTAGATGACCATGCCCGGCCAGCAGCGAGGTGGTGGAGGAGGAGGTGTTCGTCGAAGCCGTGCCCAGGCCGGACTCGAGCATGCGCTCCAGCTTGCGTATTTCGGCATCGAGCGCCTGTATCTCCTTCTTGTAGACGCGATTCTGCACCTCGACGCGATACTGCAGCTCCCGGCGATCATCGACGACAAAGCGACGCGTATTGCACTCCATCTTGAGGCCCATGCTGTGTATCACTGGATCGATGATATCGTCTGCGGAGTAGACCATTAAGCTAATTAACCAATTTTCGGCGAGTCGCAGCTCCTCGCACACTTACTGCGTGCCCAAATGTCGTGCAGCTTGGGTATGAAGAGCAGGCAAAGCGTCGCCGTGGTCGAGCTTAGAATCAGGCCCGTTATCGTGAGAAAGGCGAGCGTTACGCGCTCCGATATCAAATTGGCCAGGACGACAACAATGGCGCTGGTTATGACAACACTGTAGACCGATACGCCTATATACTGGGAGTCGTTCAGGGCGGCTATCTTCACGTGACGCGTCTCCCAGGCCATGTACACGCCAACCACCAGTAGCAGACCCTTGTACGCATAGAGCACGCCCAGCCAGCTTTGGGTGTGCTGCGAGCGACAAACCTCGACCTATCGTTAAATGGCAAACGAAAAGGCAGTCATGTTAGTGCGGGGGAGGGCCGGAGGAGTAGTTCGAACATAGATGTGGGCGTCAATTGACAAAGCTGAGTCTGTCAAGAGACACCAGCAAGGACAACAGGAGCGGTCTAGTCGACAGTGACCGACTAGGAGATGCCCTAGACTATAACTTCGGTGTTTAAAGTCCGAGTTGTATGCAATTTTATGTAGGAAAATCTACATACCAAGTTAGGTATATCTACATCCTATGTTATGTTTGTGATTCTTTTCCATTAACTTCGTGGCGAATAGTCTGAGCTGTATGTAATTTTCTATAGGAGAACCTGCATACCAATTTTGGTATATCTTGATCTTAGAGATGCCCTACACTATCTATGGGCAGGGCATTCTTCACTAACTTCGGTGCTTATAGTCCGATCTGTATGCATTTTTTATAGAAGAGCCTACATGCCATGTTTGGTATATAAAGCTCTCATATACTTTCCAAGTTATTCCTAACAGAATGTGTCTCAAAATTTATATATACAAATGTTACTTACAGTGTGGAAAGATATCGAAACAAATAAGATAAATGTATAATACGTTGGGTATAGGCGAATAAAATTTCTCAAATTTAAGCCCAAGTTCCGGGCATTCTCAAAGACGGGCAGACGGACAGCTCATCATCCTGGTCAAATATATAAAATCGAGTCTCAGATGCTTTCTTCTCTCTGTGCCACACATTTGCACATAAGCAGTATACCCTCTTCTATCAATTTTCAATAGGCATAGGGTATAAAAACAAGGCATTTAAGTGGAACAAGGATTTGGAGCAGGTGTTGGAGTAGGAGATGCACAAGACTAACCTGCGGCTGGTAGACAACGCTTCGATCAATGGCGCTGATTTCGAGTGTCAAATTATGCAAATGCCTTTCCATGGGATCGGCAACGACCCACAATGTGACGAGCAGGGCATCGACAAGCAACAGGCCGCACACGAGCAGTATTAGCTGAATGTCCTGCAGCATTTTATCCTTAAACACGCTGCCGGTGCGTGTGAAGATGCGGTGCACCCGATATGTTTTCGCAAACATCGAGCCAAATGCCAATGAAAAGCCAGCCGAGAGCAGATACACGCGCGCCTAGAGTGTGGCAGGAGGATAAGAGACAATGTGAATAGGCATAAGCTGGTGTCAGGCTGTGTGTGTGTGTGTGTGTGTGAGTGTGTATGTGTGTGTTTTTGTGCTCCTAAACAAGTCATCAATGGGCTGCGTAACAAGCTAAAACAACAGCAGCCGAAGGACTCCAAGGAGGCATTCTCAAATTTATGCAAAATAAAGAATATCACAAAAGTTGTGAATTTACGTGTCCGTGTCATGTGTTTGCTGTTGTTAGCTATACCCCCCCTCACCCCTCCCCCACAAACTCTGGGCATTACATGTGCCAAAAGCAACAACATGCCCAACATACAGCACACTCTGAATTTCCCTCGAGTCGCATTTTTGACGGTAGGCTGGCAAAACAAAAAAAAACAAACAACAAGAAAAAAACGCAATGCCGATGACAAGCGCATCAAATTGGACTTTATGATCCCGGCCTGGTAGAGCTCGTCTAGCCCAAAAGTGCGCGGTAAAGTTGAAGATTTATTAAGCTTGGCAAAAAGATTTGGCTTTAAAATTGCAGCTATTTATGGCGCAGCGGCACACAATCCACACAATTCAACAATCCAACAATCCAACAACTCAACAACTTTCATAAATAAAATAAGCAAAAGTACTTAAGCCAAGAGTTTTGGGTTAAGAGATTCCCTGTTAAAGGATACCCTGCATAAATTCATCCAAGCTAGACTCAGACCAAGGTTGCTTTTCTTAAGAGAAAGGAATATTGTTATTTTATCTGCTGAATATACGGATGACCTTGGATATGGAAAAAAAGACTTGTATCCCAAATCGAACTGTTGCATCCTAGGAAGATTTGGGGAGCCAAGCAAATTAAATTCATCCAAGCTAGACTCAGACTAAGGTTGCTTTTCTTGGAGGAAAGGAATATATTCGGAAGACCTTTGATATGGAAGAAGGGGATTCTTTACTTTGTACTTTATATTATGCCAAATCGAACTGATTCATCCGACAAAGATTTGGGGGACCAAGCAAAATAAAAAGTTCACCTCGGAGCTCCTACTTGCTGGAATGTATGGAAAACCCACTGTGTTTATTATTCCTTCCTTCCTTTTCGGGACTTAGACTCTTTGACTTTAAAAGCATTCTATTCCAAATCGAAGCTGATGCATCCGACAAAGATTTGGTGGACCAAGCTAAATAAAAAGTCAACCTCGGAGCTCCTACTTGCTGGAATGTACACAGTGTCTTTTATTCCTTCCTTCCTTTTTGGGACTTAGACTCTTTGACTTTGAGAGACAGCTGTGCTTTATGACTTGACTGTTATGGCTGCTTCCTTCGGTCTGTTATGCTCACACTGCTAGAAGCCAAATGGTTTTACTGGGTATATAACAAACACATGAGAGCGACGTGAAAGTTGCGCTGAAACTGAAAGTCATATTTGATGAGGCGCAACTGTAGGTGGTATTGTGTGTGTGTGTGTGTGCGTGTGCCCCCCATTTGAACTCCCACTTGGAGGCTGTATTGCTTGCATAACCGAAACTCAAACAAAGGCTCACAGAGAGCCTGGCAGACACTTGAGAACTCACCGTGCAAACCGTGGCAAAGGAGTCGACCGCCGAGGGCAGCGTTGAGTGGTCCAGACCCAACAGGATGACGGTGGCATAAACGAAAATGCAACCCACAGCGGTAATGTTGCTCAGCTTCGGGCTCGAAAGTTTAATTGCTCTGTGGAGATGGCGAGATGATGTTCAGGCCGTTCGAGCAACTGGGACGGGGCCGCATTCAGGCTTGACACTTACTTGAGCTTGCGGAAGTGCAGATTGAAGGCGAGAAACGCAATCGCCAGCGCAATGCCCACGCTGGACAACGTGGCGATGGTGTAGAAGGCCAGCGGTGCGATGGTCGCCACGCGCAGCTTGAACACCCGCTTGGCGATGGGCACCTGCCCGCTGTGCCACTTGACCGGTCGGCAGCGCGGACAGCGAAAGTCGAGGGCATCCGTGGCCGGATAGTAGAGCGCCACCGGCTCCAGCAGGCCGCGTTGGATCTGATAGAAGGCGGTGGTGCCCACGCGATCCGGACCACTAAACGAGACCGGACCCTGTCGAGTATAATAGTGGGTTGGGTTGGTGGGTTAGTTAACCAGGGCTGGGCTGCTGAACCGGCGCCGTTCACTTACCGAGACGCCCAGAAAGTGTAGCTTGCCCAGCTGCTGCAGGAACTCCCAGGCCATGTCGCTGCGCGTATAATCGAATCCATCCAGCTTGGACTGTGCCGCATTCTGGCGCCAGTGCGTCTCGGCGGCCCGCAACGCCAACGCAATGGCCCACACGGCGTCGTAGGTCTGTGGCGCATACCGGGATATCGCATCCGGCTGATGATGATGATGACTGGCAGTGCCACGCCTCTGGCGCGACCGCAGATCCGCTTGCGGTGCCGCCGGCTCCTGGCTGTGAAACTGTGCAAATTGTTTACGCAGCTGCGAGTTGAACATGTGATTGTTCTATATATGGGAAATGCAAAAATTGCAACGATTAAATCGACCGCTCATCAACTATACGAGCCGAACCACAGCTCCCCACAGTCCCCCATAGTCCCCCTCCCCATCGCCCCCACCCAATCGTAATGAGATTGCCAGCTCATTATGCGCCGCCGATTTCATGGCTGGCACTAAAACGATAATAAAAACCATTTTTATCATTGCCTCGGGTCCGCTTCAAATCAAATGTAGCATTTCATTTGGGCCCAGCGCGTGGGGAGTTGGCAGCTGGATCTGGCCTCGTGCTGGATTTGTGTTAATGTTATATGTCTTTATTTCATTCGATAAAAAAAAAAAAACAAACAAACCTATCGAGTTCTATGGCTTGTAATCTTTAAAGGTTAATATGTGTTTAATTTCTTGTGTTAGCCTGTGCCCATTGAGGAAGGCTAAGAAAAGGGTATATTGAAGCCGGAAATGTCAGACTCAGAGACTATGATTCTTCTTACCTTAATCTCACAAAATTAATGGATAATTAATGGGGATTAGAGTCCGATCTTCATCAACATTTTCAGGGTATAAATAAAGCCAAAATATATATTTTCAAAATCTTTTCGAATTTTGAGGAAACGTGGAGATGTATCCAATAAGTAAAATATTCTCTATCTGTCTTTCTTCTACAAGAATCTACATCCCAAATGTACACGGCCATTGAAAGCGATAAGTGCGCAAAAAAAACATAATTTAAAAATCGATACTTATCGATTTCGTGTAAAGTCTGCCAAGCCGTGGGAAGGACATTGAATGTCTTATAATCGAATTTATTCCATATTTTAAAATATTATCCTCAAGATAAAACGCATGAACCATAAATTTTGGACTATACTCGTACGATATATATTTGTCAAACATGTGTAAAGTCGTGCTGGTTCGTGTCACGCAATGATAATCGACTTTATTCCATATTTTAAAATATTATCCTCAAGATAAAATGTATGAACCATAAATTTTGGACTGTACTCGTACGATATATATCTCTCAAACATTTGTAAAGTCGTGCTGGTTCGTGTCACGCAATGAGAAAACACGCTGAACGATTGTCGCTGCTTACCAGTCCGCTGTAGCTGACATTGTTGCCCACAATGCTGTTGTGTGTGGAGACGACAATGAGATTCTCGACGGCCAGCTGCAGCTCATGCTTTGTACAGGGTGTCTGCTGGTCGGTCCACCAGGGTGCGCCCATGCTCTCGTGCAATATCCAGGCGTAGTCGGCGCCAAACATTCGCAGCCTGTAGGCCTCGCAGAGTATCTGCGGTGCCAGCTCCTGCGAGAAGCTGCCAATGATGATGCGTGTGTCCGTCTCCTGCGTGCCAGTAGAACAACAACATATTTTCCCCAATTGACCAACACGTTAATCGACGCTTACCCGGAGGAGCAGCAGCTGCTCCTTGAAATCGGTGGCCGCAAATGTGATTGTTGCCGCGCACGAAATGTTTGCCGCCTCCAGTTCGGTGACCAGATTGTTGACCGCCAGCGAGTGCACCTCCTCGTTCTGTGAGAACGTTGTCACCGTGCCCCAGCCAAAGCGACGGATGAACGCGATCCGTGCCGGATTGTGCGACGAGTCCGGCGCAACGGTGCGATAGAAGTAGGGAAACTCGCGTCTGTCGCTCAGCGCCGGCGATGTCGACCCAAAGGAGACCTATAATCAACAGCCAGTTAGCAAGTCAAGCAATACCCCACCGCTACCCCTCCCCTGTCCCCTGTCTGCTGCCTGCACGCATGTGGCAGACAAAGTTTTGTGCCACGCATGTGTGCGCCCCAAAGTTTCGGCCCATTTAGTCGCCATATACGCGACTCAAGCAGCCGAAAACTGAACTTCAAAGGCAACAGCTCGGCATTTGCATGCAGCGCGCTTCCCACTGAATTTATGTTGCCCCTCCCCCTTCCCCTTCCCCCCGCCCCACCCACACACACTCCTCTGGAAGTCAAACCATATCCTCCTGTTCAAAAAACACAGCCATATTTACGTATTTCTTGTCTAATAACACGGGTCTACCGAATTATGAACTTTTTATGGCAGCTTCATAACATTTTATGAGTTTATTTAACTTGCTTGGATTAAGCAATGAATACAACATATAACTATGTATTGCGATTCCACTTTAAATAAGATCTAAAAATGTACTGTGAGGCCTTAAATGGAAAGAAATCGCAGCTGACCAAAAGGTTGAGGCTTGGATTAAATAATGATTATAGCAATACATTTAGATTCCATTCTGAACTAATTCCGAAACTTTAAGGTCTAAAACAAAAATAAACCGTGGCACACTGAGTAAAAAGTGACAAAATATTCTCAACCTCTTTTTATAATAAATTATTAATATTTTGTAATCCCACAAATAGCACAAATTTAATTATTAACTTTATTTTTACTTTTATTTTATTTTGTTCTATAAATTATTACGCTTAACCCAAATCAAATGAATAAAATAATACTAATTTAAATTCATTATGCTGCCTTAATTGGCTCACATAAATCCCAATAAAAGTACAAATATTAAATAAAAAGCTAACTTCGGCACAGCAAAGGGTATACAAATAGGTACATGTAAATGTTCAAGCTCAACCGAATTAAAGCCCCCCCCCCCCTTCGTTCTGTTGAGCAGCAAAAACATGTGTAGGGGAAATAGAATGAATGTTGCCTGTTTATAAATGCCAAAAAGAAAATTGTGCTGTCTAGTGTAATTTGTAGAAGGCCGTTTATTTGAGCGCGGAAATGTTTATTGGCTGCCTTTTGAGTTTAGCTTTCGTGGTATTTATGCTAATCGAGTGAGTTTCCTTTCGGCACGTGAGTTGATTAAATTTTTGAGTAATCGCCCCAGCATATTTGCATATTTTAATCAGCGTATTTCCCCATGCCCCCCCCCCCCCCCCCATGCCCACCTGAAAACCAGAAGAGCCTGATTGAGCTGAACTTACCTGCACAATGTTCCAGTAGGGCACCACCTTGGCCAGGCTCTCGGTTACCTCCGAGCAGGCGGAGCCCAGCAGCATCATCATGCGTGTCGAGGGCTGCGTATAGATGGCATGAAAGAAACGATCCACGCCCACGCCGGGATCACACTGCAGTCGAGGAAGTAAAACGGAAAGGTGTAAAACGCACCGACTGGGGTTAACTGAAGGAGTAGCTGCTGGAGCAACAGCAGCAGCGACAGCCATAAAAAGAATCGCGCGTCAAGATGGCGCAATAAACATTTTTTAAATGACGACTTTCAAGTTTTGATAGGAGATGCCGACGCCCCGATATCAGGCGCTTACCAGCGACTCCAAGTCTCGCTCAGTGTGTCTCCAAGTGCCATCAAATCGCGGCCCACAACCCGCGCCCCTCGCCCAACCCGCTTATCGTCGCCGCTGCTGCTGCTGCTGCTGCTGCTGTTCGCAATAAAAATCAAGTAAAAAAATATGTTGCAGTCGGATGAAACCGACTGCGCAATACACTGTTCCCGACTATAAAGCAGCTGACGGCAAATATAGCAAATCCTTCAAATAGGCTGTGATTATAAAACTGTGACTCTTGTTCAGTTAATTTCAATCCGTTCACAGAGCTAAAATAAGTTAAAAGAGGCATATGTGACTCTGAAACTGTGATCAATAGTCAATGACCGTTCAACTGTGATTTAAAACAAATCATATGTCTTCCCACTGTTTATTACCATGTTCTCAGTGTGAAAATAGTTAAAAAGAGATTAAAATCAACCTTTTTGGCATAAGTGATTCTAAAACTGTGATTCTAAGGTAGTGATTGTTAGACTGTGATTCTTATGACTGCATGTATAAATTGTTCAACTGTATAATGCACTCGTCACAGGCTTAAAAGATGAAAATAGACACAAGTTTCCCATCTTGGCACAAGTTACGATAAAACTGTGATTTTAAGACAGTGATAGTTAAATTGTGATTTTTATTGCATTCGTGAATCTTTTGCTATGTAATACTCCGTTCGCAGTGTGAAAATAGTCGAGAAAGGATAATAGATCAGACTTCTTGTCATAAGTGCAGTGGTTTTCAAACTGTTTTTTTTTTAATATTTTATTTTATATAAGTGCATGTCCAATGGTAGAAAGGAGCTAAAATTCAGCCTTTTCGGCACATGTGGCTCTCAAACTGTTCCATATATACAGTGCCTTTTAAGCTGTGCCTCTAAAGGGGACATCTTTATGAAAAGAGCTAAAAGCTCAAACTGTAAATCTAAGACGGTATATTCAAAACTGTATGTGTTAAGGGAGAGGTGAAAAGAAATAATAAACAGACCTGTTGTCACAAGTGGCCTTAAAACTGTGAAGCCAAGAATGTGAATTTGTAGCTGTGATTTCAAAAGTGTGACTCTGAAAATGTAGGCGTTCATTTTTTACCCTTTTAACATTGCAACTATAAACCAAAGCACGTAAACTATAGACATAATTCCTTTATACTTTCAAAATGTAACTGACTTTTAAACTGTGGCCCTAAAACTATTTTTCACAGCTGAAAGTTAACAGTTTCCAGCTGCAAACGGACAAACCAAATAAGCTCCTTAACACTCTTCAAACAGGGTATGAAAAAAAAACGTTGATGACAAATTTCTTTTTAGCTGCTTGCCCCCTGCTGCTGCTGCCTCTGCTGCTGCGCTTGCAGATTTTCCTTATTAAGTTTTAATGTTGCACGCGCCACTAAATGAAATTTCAATTTGGTAATGGAAAAACGACCCAACCCACGAGACTCACCTGCGTATCGTTGGTGACCAGCTCGAGGGTATAGCCGGGCAGCAGCTGCTTGCGGTTGATGTGCTCCACGGCCATCGTGGCCGCGCCCAGTTCGCTTAGCCCGTCCGGCCGTGGGCCGCGCTTGGTGGACAGCTCAAACAGGCCGAGCAGCACAATTTTGCCATGATTGCGCTGGATCTCGGCGTGCGACATGCGTCGCTCGCTCTCGAACACCTGATTCACCTTCAAATAGCGCTGCTGCTGCCAGCTGCTCAGATTCGTGGCCAGACCCGTGTTCGCTGTGATGGTCGGCAAATTGCTGTGCGAATTGAGACGTTGTCGCCGCTTGACTTTGCGCCCATTGCCACCGGATGCGGCACGATGCGTCTCCCCGTCCGGCGACGGCGGCTCTGGCAGCTGCAGCGCTTGCAGCTCGGCGGACGACTCCATGCCGGCGGCGGCAGCGACGGCCAGGCCGAGCGCCAGCAGCGCCGTCAACAGCAGCAGCAGCAGCAGCCGCTGGCGCTGGCCATTTGGGCTGGAACTCACGTGAATTATGCGCATACCGTTTTGGCTAAATGGCCACTGGCCCATTAATCAGCCCAGCATTTGAATTCCGCTATCTCTCGCACGGATGTACGGTTGGCAATAAACAATGTTTATTTATATATAGATATCTTTCTCTCTCTCTCTCTCTATGTAGGTCTATCTATGGCTCTTTTGTGTAGACACTTGCCGCACTTCAGCTTTCCGTTTGTGCGTTCGGAATTTGGCGTCAATTTTATCGCCTTTTTATTGGCCTCACTTTTGGTCTCATTTTGTTTGCCTGACCATTTGCCTGGCTGCCATTTATCTGTTCTCGTTCTCGCACTGGGCACACACTGTAAAGGGAAAGTGGCTCATAAAAATATCCACCCATACGCCCAACAGCAGAACCCTTACCCCCTGCCCCCCTCCCTCTGCCCGCCAAACAACCTCTGGCACTTGCAAATGAACAAAAAAGAAAACAAAACGAAACAATTGCCAGTTGGCCAGTTGAGAAAGGATTAAGTCTTCGATGAAATGAAAATAGCCGCACACACACCCTTTACACACTCACTGATACACACACACACACACTCTCACACACACACACACTCGTGCCTATCAAGGCTATCGTGAAATGCCAAAGCCATAGACTTTTGTTCAGATTGTCGAGTTGCTTTGTTGTTGCTGCCATTTATGCCCTTTACATGGAGTACATGCATTTTGTCATGTTATATGTAAAGCATAACAGGATTCTTATAACAAAGAGTATATAGTATATATATATATTTTTGCTAGATTTTAACAAACAGTTGTGAGAACCAAACTTTTACTAAAGCTAGCTTGTTGAAATTTTTAACCTTTTTTACATATTCCCGTTTTTTTTTTTTTTTGTGAAAAATGGTCAAAAACTAAAATTTTTTCAAGTTTTAGAAAATATGTTCTTCAAAACCTTATCTTATTGCTTTTTTCGAAACAGAAGAAACGTTTTTTTTTTGTTTGATAAATAACAAATAAAATATTTGATATAATGAAATATTAAAATAATATTTGAAGTTTGAAATTTTATATGCTTAACAAATCATTTTTCTTCTACAACTGCTTTATATATTTATATATATATATCGAAATCAAACAAATCAGAATCATTTAAGGAAACAATCATGAATTGTTGAGCTAAACACTTTGCAAGTTAATTGTTAAACCAAAAATTATTTATCGATATCGGAAAAAAGGCGTAGCGAGGCGAGGTGCCATCTTATAATCTAATATCCTTTAGAGGAAATATGAGCTCTAATGCTTTTATCACCCGCGAGACTTGCGCCGAAAACCAAAAATGATATTCGATGCAAATTGCATGTCTCTTGCACTTCCGTAAGCCCTCGAGGACGACTCCAGTTACATATATGTGCCCCTTCATGATACCCTTTCTTAAGCCTTTGTCTATGGCTACAGGGTACTGTGTGATTTTGTCTTTTAACCCTTGGGCCACATAAAGTATTTATCACTTAGTTTAGCGTTTGTTTGCTGGATTAATTGATGCCCATTCAGCTCAGACTTCGAACTACAATTCAGGAGAGTTTGTGTCTATCGAAAGCTCAATTCCTGCCATGTGGCTTGTGGTGCGTCGTCCTTTGAGGATTGTTGCCTTTGATACGTTTTTTTTTTGTCTTGCTTGACAGGCTGCCGAGAATTCTACCGGTGCATAAACCCTGTGGTCGAGATCTCTATGGCAACTACAAGAGATTGCTGCACACGCTCGCTCGCATTTCTTGATAAATGGGCATGGTTGGAGCTCTTTGAGGTAGCTGGTTACCTCAAAAGCATTTCAAGTGTTCCAGGTATAATTGAAGTGAATCTCGAACTACCTGTGGCCCAAAAAACTGCTTGGCTAAAGGAAACTTTGCTGTACAATTGAATTTGTTGTTTGCTTAATTAAATGTAATTAGGGCTGTTATTTTTTTTTTGTTTAAATGTTTTCTGGCATTGCGTTAACAAGCTTTCCAAATTCAACGAGCCAAAAAACTCTATTGTCTGACTTTAAATCAACACTGAAGGGATTTTATGAGAATAAAGCAGCTGTTTTCCAACACTAACTGTGCAAGTCCACAGTTAAGAAATGGAATAGAAAGTTGTTAGAAAGACTACAGAGTGCAGATTAAGATAAATTAAGAAAAGATAAAGCTGCCTTAGTTTTCTGAATGCAGCTGCAAATACCCTAAGGATTTCGTATAAGATTTGATTACTACCCAAACATTCTCTTATCAGACTTTTAATCAACACTGAAGGAATTTTATGAGAGTAAAGAAGTTATTTACCAACACTAGCTTTGCAAGTCTACAGATACGAAATAGAATAGAAGTTTGATAGATATATTTTATGATAGCAAATCTGCCCAAGTTTTCTGAATGCAGCTATAAATACCCTACGGATTTGGCATAAGATGTGCTTACTACCCATTTAATTTTTATATTTATTTTTATTGTTTCAACTTTTTATTTTTATTATACTTTATTTAAAATGTATTGTGTTGAAGTTAAAGCTTGATTAAAATCGCAATTCGAATTAGTTTGTTCAAGTATATGTAGATACATTTGTTAGATTAGTAAAGACGTTTACTTAGGGAAGCTTTGAGGGAAGTTATGAATACCTTGTATATAATGCACAAAAAGTGATTTTTAAGCTTAGAAACTTAAAATTCAATTAAAGCGCAATACTATTTGTTTTTTTTAATAGTAGAAATAGATTTGTTAGGCTAGTAAAGAAGTTTACTAAAGGCAGCTTTGAGTATAAGACCTGCATTTTATTCGTTAACTTTACATAATTTTTTAAATTTTACTTTTAAACTTTTAATTAATTTCGTAGACTTTTCCAAGTTTTTTGCCCTTGGCCTTATATTTGACTTAAATCGCAGCTCTAAGTTTAAGGGTCTGTTCGAGTATTCAAGCCCTTACAAGATGTTTAATAAATTCATAATTTATAAGAGTGTAAGTATAAGAGTATACGTATAAGAGTATAGGTATAAGAGTATAAGTATAAATTTATTGGGAAAATATCTCAACAGTGAGAAGCCGCTTTAGACTGCGGCACAGTGAAGACACATTAAGAGGGCCTATCGCTTACTCTTACTGACTGTCAGCTAGAGTATTTAGTTTTCGCCTGTTGTAGCTGATTTTTTTTTAGCCATTTTTTTGCGTCTGTTGTTGCTGTCGATGGTTGCCTTTTGTCCATTGCCAGTTGCCAGTTAGCCCATTGCCATTATTTTTTATGCTAATGGCAAAACATTTTGCGCTTTCATTTCGAGGCTTTTGGGCTACTTTTGAGCATCACGCGCCACAGATTTCTGTGTATGCACGTATGCATAATTGTTTCGAGATTACTAAAAACACACACACACTCACACGCACGCACACATATAGAGAACTGGGCGCTTTCTTGCGTTTCGTTTCGTTTAGTTTTCTCGAAACGAGAAGCGCGCACTTTTTGCCGTGTCCTTAAAATAACTTTTTGGCCCATTTTGTTTCTTGGCTTTTGTTTTGCGTTTCGTTAGCTTCGCATTGCATGCTGAGTTCTCCATTTGCCAGGCAGCAGTAGCGGCAGCAGCAGCGCTGCGGCAGCGCAGCAGCAGCACAGTGGCGTGACGTGTGTGTATATAGCTGTACATCATTTAAAGCCTTTGACAAGACTTTAATACACATGTCGTTGCCGTCGCCTAAAGTTTTGGCGCAACTTGACATTCGCCCCACTGTGCAGGCGCGCACACATTGCCACCCCCCACCTCCGCCGCCGCCTGCTGCTGTTGTTGTTGTTGCATGTCAGCGGGCTACTTGTAGTTACATTTCATACATTTTACATTTTTATTTTATGGTTTTTTGCTCGTTCTCTTCTTTCTTTCTATTATTCTGCCATATTTCACAATTGTTGCCGTGGTATTTAAACCTGCACTTATTTATGGGCATGCAAGCGTGTGAGTTTACCACAGTCGCTCCGTCTAGCTCCTCCTCCCCCCCGACCCGACCCACAACCCACCACTCGCCCGCTTCCCCTGGGCTCTGTTGCTGCTGTTGTTGTTGTGCTTGACATAAATTATGCAAACTGCTGCCTGCATTTGTAATTGTGATTACATTTTTCTAGCTTTGCTCATGTGCGTGTGTGTGTGCGTGTGTGTGTGCGTGTGTGTGTGCGTGTGTATCGCTTGTGCAGTTCGTTGGCATTTCTTGCAGGCGAATCACGAAGGCAGCTGCTCAAAATTGAGATGCCCAAGTGCATTCTTATGCACTTGAATCTGCTGAATAGTTGATGCGATTTGTTATGCACGTTTTTTCACTGCTTCTACTTGGCCAAACACACACACGCACACACACTCGCACAATAACATTTATTATTCCAAAAGCAACACAAAAACCGGATTTACACTGGCATAACCACAAAATAAAATAAAATAAAATAAGCAGCAAATATTACAGTTCATACATATATCAATATTGTGTATATATATATTAAATCACATTGAATTTGAGCTTTCTCATGTGACCGCTCCTGTTTCGTGTTGTGGCACTTCTTGGCTATAATATAGTATTTATTTTGTCGCCTTTCTGCATATTTGAGCGCTCAAAAGCCAAGAAACTGAAAGCCATATTCAATTTATACAAAATTAGCTTTATATTTTGAATGTAGCTCTCGGCTTATTGAAAGGCTTTGAGACAGTTTTTCAGTATATACCGAGATGTATATGTAAATATATATATATATGCATATATATATATATGAATGTATATCTTGCTTATAGCTCTAGGCTTATTGAAAGGCTTTGAAACAGTTTCTATGTATATATATATAGATACATATATCATGCTTAACGTATCAGGTCTTTAGGCTTAAGAGTTTGCAAGTGCAGTTACTCGGGTACGTCTCAAGAAAGTTTTCTGGGTAAAAGATGCCTAAAATGCTCTTGTAGATTATACTAAATATAAAGATCCTTTCATTTAAAGCCTTACTTAAAGCCTCGAAGCTCTTCTTGCTCTTGCTCTTGGAGGCAACATTATTCCCAAAAACTCTAAATAATTTAAACACCTGTTATTAGCTCCATATTTCCAATTACCGCCTTAACAATTTATATTCTATACTTTCAAAGATGGTAAATAGATTAAAGAAGCCAACAACAGAGCTGTCAGTTTTTAAATCAATTCCGCCCCAAAAAGTATGCTATGAAAATTTATGTGAATTTGATATGCAAGTGAGAGTCAGATCTTTGGTGGATAAGGTTGTGTTAAGGTTTATTGGATGGTTAAAATTTACAACACGAATTAAATAAGGAGGACACGACCAATGTTTCCACATGGAGTACAGAGCATGAATAATAATAATAAATATCATATAATAAGTCATGTGTTCTTTGTATGTTCTTTGAGCTTAATTAGAACTCAGAACATGTTTCATAACGTCTACGCATTTGCCACTCGATTTGACTAAAGCGAATACAAATGAATTCCCAATCAAATCTCTGTAGGCTAAGTCGTTCCTCTTGAACTCATTTAATTGAAAAAACGTTTTTATATTTGCAGAATATGTTGGCATTGGGCAAGACTTAAGCCCAACAGTCGGGTATGTACAATTGTGTTTTCACTTTGAATGATTAAAAACAATTTGATTAAAAACAATATAATTCGTATTTTGAATTGCTTGCTTTGTTTTTGTTCCATTTGCACTTGAGTTAAGGCTTGAGTTGCGTATGCATAATTGCATTATTCTTAATTCAGTTTTGGCTTTTGAAGTGCCTCAAACTTTGGCTTATGAATTGTGGCACTTTTTATATAATTCATTTAAATTTGTATTATGATTATTCCTATTATTCCAATTATTATTAATTATTATTATTATTTTTAATATTATTATTATTGTTATTATTATTATTATTATTATTATTATTATTATTTATATTATAAAAATAAATAATAATATATAATTTCAGTATTTATAATTCTTATTATTATTTTTTATTTTATGAATATTAATATTATTACTATAATAACTATTTTTATTATTATTATTAATTATTATTTTTATTATTATTATTAATTATTATTATTATTTTTTTTTTTATTATTATTATTATTATTATTTAAAATTGTATTATTATTATTACTATTATTTTTATTATTTTGTTTATTAATCATAAAATGATTAATATTATTATTATTGCTATAGTTATTATTATTATACTTTTTATTATTATCATCCTTATTATTCATATATATTTTGCATAATTTATGTTACATTTTATATTATTAATATTATAATTAATTTTTATTTTAAATTATTAATTATTTCATTTTTATATTGTTTGGTTTTATTAACAAACAGTTTACTTTTAAGCATAATTTACATATTTTGTTTCCGCACTTCTTTTATATTTTTAATAGACCCAACACAATATTACGTATACGCCCCACAAACACATCGTACACATATTTTAATGAAAGCACTCACACAATATTCTTACAATTATTATTAATTGCATAAAATTCGCTAATTAACTTTTGTGCGTAAATTGTTTCTTAATTTTCCGTTGGCAAGCGGTCGGTCGTGGCGTGGCGGGGCGGGGGGAAAATAAACGGCACCCCAAAAGTTGCTGCGCGTTTGGATTGACGAGGCGAGGCGCACGCGATGAGCTCCAGACCGCAACTGTTGTCGGCAATTGAATGTGCGCCGCTTTTCTGATAAAACGGCATATTGAAGCATTGCGATTGTTGTCAATCTGATTGAAGGATGCTGCTG
The DNA here is from genome assembly GCA_035045885.1 of Drosophila borealis. NCBI lineage: Eukaryota > Metazoa > Arthropoda > Insecta > Diptera > Drosophilidae > Drosophila > Drosophila borealis. Next base: position 137,655 of record JAWNOR010000308.1, read on the forward strand.
CGGCCGTTCAATCGTAAATGGTCCAACAATTTCAATCGGCTTTCAATGCTCTCGCCGCTTTGCGCAGGCGTCGCAGAAAAGGCGCCAAAATTCATTCATGAAAAGCAACAGCTTCCGCTCGAGAGTGTCTGTGTGTGTGTGTGTGCCAGTGTGTGTGCGTGTGTGTATTGCCGCGGCAATAAGCAACAAGCTGACGCAAAAGTTGCGCCTGGGAAATTTAAAAAACGTGCCAAACAACTTTAACTTTAAATTATGCAAATTAATGCCCAACATGGAAACTAAATTATTTGCAACTGTCCTAATGAAAAATTCATTTATTATTGTACAGCCAGCAGCATGCTCTGCCAGCAGGGACGAGGGGACAATGGAAAGCGGTGGGGAAGGGGGGGAGCAAGTACAATAGAGCACAATAGCTGTCGGCAGTTGGCCTCTCGGCTGTCAGCCTGTCGATGCGCAATGCATTTCTTAAGCAGCCCGGAGGCTGCAATTGATGCTGGCACAATTGGTCCGTGCTGACAGCCAGGACACTTTTAATTATGGCTGCATTTGAAGACGTCTCTCGAATTTTGTATTTCAACATTTATTCATTATGCCCGACAGGATAAAATGCTCGCCGGCAGACTCTTGTTTTCAGCTTGTGTTTTATGGGTAGAAATTTAAGAGCTTGTAGTTTCTTGTAGCCCAATCTTGTGATTGGACAACAAGTGAAGTCATTTCAAGAGGGAAAACAAACTGATAGACTAACAATTGACTGATCGAAATGAATGGGAACTCACATTTGCTTACCCTGAACCCATTGAAAATGGGTAAAAAGGAGTTTAATGTGTCTCCGACTCCATACAGCATATATATTCTCCATAAAGTGTATATATCAGCATCAATAGCCGAGTCGATCGGTCCGTCCGTCCGTCAAGGAACTCAAATCGTTGAGAATAATATACATATATAGATATATCAATTATCTTTCATTTTATAACTATCGCTAGGTTTCAGGGTATCCCTTAGTTCCGACTAGCGCCTCTTACTTGTTTAGTTAGCTTTTCCTTTACAACTTGAATTTCCTTTGTGCTTTTTCTTTGAAATGCATAAATTTTCCTGTGCACTTGTAAACAATTCGTTGCCATTGATTTCGAAAACAAATCGTATTTATAGTACATCCACTTGGGGCATAATTTCCACTTTATTATTCCGAAGGGTTCATTTTATCTCGGCATTAAAATGGTTTTGCTAATGTGTGGGTAGCTGCTAGAGATGAGCGCGTGTCACGTATTTCCTCAAATGCGTCACGATATTACGCCTAAGTTTAAGGTCCATCATTGACCTCAAGATCAATTTGCCGTAAAAATCTCGCAACATAATTTTTTGATCAAAATTCATGTGAAAATTGTACCCTCTAATATCCTATGTAGACATGGTCAAAATTTCCCACCCCCATAACTCGGTCAAAACTCATCCGATTTAAATAAGGTTTGGCTCTTTCTTCATGATTTGGCCTTTACATCAATTTGGCATCAAAATCTGGCAACATAATTTTTTGGTCAAAATTGATGTGAAAATGGTACCCTCAAATATCCTATATAGACATTGTCAAAATTTCCCACCCCCATAACTCGGCCAAAACTCATCCGATTTTCACGAGATTTGTCTCTTTCTTCATGGTTTGGCCTTAAGATTAATTTGGCATCAACATCTGGCAACATAATTTTTTGGTCAAAATTCATGTGAAAATGGTACCCTCAAATATCCTATATAGACATTGTCAAAATTTCCCACCCCCATAACTCGGCCAAAACTCATCCGATTTTCACGAGATTTGTCTCTTTCTTCATGGTTTGGCCTTAACATCAATTTGGCATCAAAATCTGGCAACATAATTTTTTGGTCGAAATTCATGTGAAAATGGTACCCTCAAATATCCTTTATAGACATTGTCAAAATTTCCCACCCCCATAACTCGGCCAAAACTCATCCGATTTTCACGAGATTTGCCTCTTTCTTCATGGTTTGGCCTTTACATCAATTTGGCATCAAAATCTGGCAACATAATTTTTTGGTCAAAATTCATGTGAAAATGGTACCCTCAAATATCCTTTATAGACATTGTCAAAATTTCCCACCCCCATAACTCGGCCAAAACTCATCCGATTTTCACGAGATTTGTCTCTTTCTTCATGGTTTGGCCTTAACATCAATTTGGCATCAAAATCTGGCAACATAATTTTTTGGTCAAAATTCATGTGAAAATGGTACCCTCAAATATCCTATATACCATTGTCAAAATTTCCCACCCCCATAACTCGGCCAAAACTCATCCGATTTTCACGAGATTTGTCTCTTTCTTCATGGTTTGGCCTTAAGATTAATTTGGCATCAACATCTGGCAACGTAATTTTTTGGTCAAAATTCATGTGAAAATGGTACCCTCAAATATCCTATATAGACATTGTCAAAATTTCCCACCCCCATAACTCGGCCAAAACTCATCCGATTTTCACGAGATTTGTCTCTTTTTTCATAGTTTGGCCTCAAGATCAATTTGGCATCAAAATCTGGCAACATAATTTTTTGGTCAAAATTCATGTGAAAATGGTACCCTCAAATATCCTAATAGACATTGTCAAAATTTCCCACCCCCATAACTCGGCCAAAACTCATCCGATTTTCACGAGATTTGTCTCTTTCTTCATGATTTGGCCTTTACATCAATTTGGCATCAAAATCTGGCAGCATAATTTGTTGGTCAAAATTCATGTGAAAATGGTACCCTCAAATATCCTATATAGACATTGTCAAAATTTCCCACCCCCATAACTCGGCCAAAACTTATCCGATTTTCACGAGATTTGTCGCTTTCGTCATGGTTTGGCCTCAAGATCAATTTGGCATCAAAATCTGGCAACATAATTTTTTGGTCAAAATTCATGTGAAAATGGTACCCTCAAATATCCTATATAGACATTGTCAAAATTTCCCACCCCCATAACTCGGCCAGAACTCATCCGATTTTCACGAGATTTGTCTCTTTTTTTATGGTTTGGCCTCAAGATCAATTTGGCATCAAAATCTGGCAACATAATTTTTTGGTCAAAATTCATGTGAAAATGGTACCCTCAAATATCCTAATAGACATTGTCAAAATTTCCCACCCCCATAACTCGGCCAAAACTCATCCGATTTTCACGAGATTTGTCTCTTCACGGTTTGGCCTTAACATCAATTCGGCATAAAAATCTGGCAACGTAATTTTTTGGTCAAAATTCATGTGATAATGGTACCCTCTCATATCCTATGTAGACATGGTCAAAATTTCCCACCCCCATAACTCGGCCAAAACTCATCCGATTTTCACGAGATTTGTCTCTTTCGTCATGATTTGGCCTTTACATCAATTTGGCATCAAAATCTGGCAACATAATTTTTTGGTCGAAATTCATGTGAAAATGGTACCCTCAAATATCCTATATAGACATTGTCAAAATTTCCCACCCCCATAACTCGGCCAAAACTCATCCGATTTTCACGAGATTTGTCTCTTTCTTCATGGTTTGGCCTCAAGATCAATTTGGCATCAAAATCTGGCAACATAATTTTTTGGTCAAAATTCATGTGAAAATGGTACCCTCAAATATCCTATATAGACATTGTCAAAATTTCCCACCCCCATAACTCGGCCAAAACTCATCCGATTTTCACGAGATTTGTCTCTTTCGTCATGATTTGGCCTTTACATCAATTTGGCATCAAAATCTGGCAACATAATTTTTTGGTCAAAATTCATGTGAAAATGGTACCCTCAAATATCCTATATAGACATTGTCAAAATTTCCCACCCCCATAACTCGGCCAAAACTCATCCGATTTTCACGAGATTTGTCTCTTCACGGTTTGGCCTCAAGATCAATTTGGCATCAAAATCTGGCAACATAATTTTTTGGTCAAAATTCATGTGAAAATGGTACCCTCAAATATCCTATATAGACATTGTCAAAATTTCTCACCCCCATAACTCGGCCAAAACTCATCCGATTTTCACGAGATTTGTCTCTTTTTTCATGGTTTGGCCTCAAGATCAATTTGGCATCAAAATCTGGCAACATAATTTTTTGGTCAAAATTCATGTGAAAATGGTACCCTCAAATATCCTATATAGACATGGTCAAAATTTCCTACCCCCATAACTCGGCCAAAACTCATCCGATTTTCACGAGATTTGTCTCTTTCTTCATGGTTTGGCCTCAAGATCAATTTGGCATCAAAATCTGGCAACATAATTTTTTGGTCAAAATGCATGTGAAAATGGTACCCTCAAATATCCTATATAGACATTGTCAAAATTTCCCACCCCCATAACTCGGCCAAAACTCATCCGATTTTCACGAGATTTGTCTCTTTCGTCATGATTTGGCCTTTACATCAATTTGGCATCAAAATCTGGCAACATAATTTTTTGGTCAAAATTCATGTGAAAATGGTACCCTCAAATATCCTATATAGACATTGTCAAAATTTCCCACCCCCATAACTCGGCCAAAACTCATCCGATTTTCACGAGATTTGTCTCTTCACGGTTTGGCCTCAAGATCAATTTGGCATCAAAATCTGGCAACATAATTTTTTGGTCAAAATTCATGTGAAAATGGTACCCTCAAATATCCTATATACCATTGTCAAAATTTCCCACCCCCATAACTCGGCCAAAACTCATCCGATTTTCACGAGATTTGTCTCTTTCTTCATGGTTTGGCCTTAAGATTAATTTGGCATCAACATCTGGCAACGTAATTTTTTGGTCAAAATTCATGTGAAAATGGTACCCTCAAATATCCTATATAGACATTGTCAAAATTTCCCACCCCCATAACTCGGCCAAAACTCATCCGATTTTCACGAGATTTGTCTCTTTTTTCATAGTTTGGCCTCAAGATCAATTTGGCATCAAAATCTGGCAACATAATTTTTTGGTCAAAATTCATGTGAAAATGGTACCCTCAAATATCCTAATAGACATTGTCAAAATTTCCCACCCCCATAACTCGGCCAAAACTCATCCGATTTTCACGAGATTTGTCTCTTTCTTCATGATTTGGCCTTTACATCAATTTGGCATCAAAATCTGGCAGCATAATTTGTTGGTCAAAATTCATGTGAAAATGGTACCCTCAAATATCCTATATAGACATTGTCAAAATTTCCCACCCCCATAACTCGGCCAAAACTTATCCGATTTTCACGAGATTTGTCGCTTTCGTCATGGTTTGGCCTCAAGATCAATTTGGCATCAAAATCTGGCAACATAATTTTTTGGTCAAAATTCATGTGAAAATGGTACCCTCAAATATCCTATATAGACATTGTCAAAATTTCCCACCCCCATAACTCGGCCAGAACTCATCCGATTTTCACGAGATTTGTCTCTTTTTTTATGGTTTGGCCTCAAGATCAATTTGGCATCAAAATCTGGCAACATAATTTTTTGGTCAAAATTCATGTGAAAATGGTACCCTCAAATATCCTAATAGACATTGTCAAAATTTCCCACCCCCATAACTCGGCCAAAACTCATCCGATTTTCACGAGATTTGTCTCTTCACGGTTTGGCCTTAACATCAATTCGGCATAAAAATCTGGCAACGTAATTTTTTGGTCAAAATTCATGTGATAATGGTACCCTCTCATATCCTATGTAGACATGGTCAAAATTTCCCACCCCCATAACTCGGCCAAAACTCATCCGATTTTCACGAGATTTGTCTCTTTCTTCATGATTTGGCCTTTACATCAATTTGGCATCAAAATCTGGCAACATAATTTTTTGGTCGAAATTCATGTGAAAATGGTACCCTCAAATATCCTATATAGACATTGTCAAAATTTCCCACCCCCATAACTCGGCCAAAACTCATCCGATTTTCACGAGATTTGTCTCTTTCTTCATGGTTTGGCCTCAAGATCAATTTGGCATCAAAATCTGGCAACATAATTTTTTGGTCAAAATTCATGTGAAAATGGTACCCTCAAATATCCTATATAGACATTGTCAAAATTTCCCACCCCCATAACTCGGCCAAAACTCATCCGATTTTCACGAGATTTGTCTCTTTCGTCATGATTTGGCCTTTACATCAATTTGGCATCAAAATCTGGCAACATAATTTTTTGGTCAAAATTCATGTGAAAATGGTACCCTCAAATATCCTATATAGACATTGTCAAAATTTCCCACCCCCATAACTCGGCCAAAACTCATCCGATTTTCACGAGATTTGTCTCTTCACGGTTTGGCCTCAAGATCAATTTGGCATCAAAATCTGGCAACATAATTTTTTGGTCAAAATTCATGTGAAAATGGTACCCTCAAATATCCTATATAGACATTGTCAAAATTTCTCACCCCCATAACTCGGCCAAAACTCATCCGATTTTCACGAGATTTGTCTCTTTTTTCATGGTTTGGCCTCAAGATCAATTTGGCATCAAAATCTGGCAACATAATTTTTTGGTCAAAATTCATGTGAAAATGGTACCCTCAAATATCCTATATAGACATGGTCAAAATTTCCTACCCCCATAACTCGGCCAAAACTCATCCGATTTTCACGAGATTTGTCTCTTTCTTCATGGTTTGGCCTCAAGATCAATTTGGCATCAAAATCTGGCAACATAATTTTTTGGTCAAAATGCATGTGAAAATGGTACCCTCAAATATCCTATATAGACATTGTCAAAATTTCCCACCCCCATAACTCGGCCAAAACTCATCCGATTTTCACGAGATTTGTCTCTTTCGTCATGATTTGGCCTTTACATCAATTTGGCATCAAAATCTGGCAACATAATTTTTTGGTCAAAATTCATGTGAAAATGGTACCCTCAAATATCCTATATAGACATTGTCAAAATTTCCCACCCCCATAACTCGGCCAAAACTCATCCGATTTTCACGAGATTTGTCTCTTCACGGTTTGGCCTCAAGATCAATTTGGCATCAAAATCTGGCAACATAATTTTTTGGTCAAAATTCATGTGAAAATGGTACCCTCAAATATCCTATATAGACATTGTCAAAATTTCTCACCCCCATAACTCGGCCAAAACTCATCCGATTTTCACGAGATTTGTCTCTTTTTTTCATGGTTTGGCCTCAAGATCAATTTGGCATCAAAATCTGGCAACATAATTTTTTGGTCAAAATTCATGTGAAAATGGTACCCTCAAATATCCTATATAGACATTGTCAAAATTTCCCACCCCCATAACTCGGCCAAAACTCATCCGATTTTCACGAGATTTGTCTCTTTTTTCATAGTTTGGCCTCAAGATCAATTTGGCATCAAAATCTGGCAACATAATTTTTTGGTCAAAATTCATGTGAAAATGGTACCCTCAAATATCCTATATAGACATTGTCAAAATTTCCCACCCCCATAACTCGGCCAAAACTCATCCGATTTTCACGAGATTTGTCTCTTTTTTCATAGTTTGGCGTCAAGATCAATTTGGCATCAAAATCTGGCAACATAATTTTTTGGTCAAAATTCATGTGAAAGAGGTACCTTCAAATATGCTATATAGACATTGGTCGCAAAAGCTTTTCGGGTTGAAATTCCCAATGAGATTAAGCAGATTAACAGCTAAGCAGTAAGCAGTAAGCTTTTGCACACCTAGAATCTACAGTAAGGCCAGTAAACGGTTTCATTAGACGTTTGTTAATCAACAAGGACACGCTGGCTTTGTGTAACTTCTCATGTGCATTCGTGTCACGCAAGAAAGCACGACACGCGCTCCGCTCTAAGAGCTGAGCTACAGCTCATTGCGTTTGCCCTTAGCTCTTGTGCAAAGCATTCGAGTTGAAGCAAAAAAATAATTTGATTTTTGATCTCTGCACATACATTTTTTTGCGCCTTTCAATGCGAACAGTTTTCCAATAAAATGAAACACAAGATAGTAATTAATATTTGCGCCACGCACAGTTGATTCAGCTGCAAATTGAGTTGAATTTCTCAATGGGCTTCACAGCGTGCCGAGTAAACAGCGAACAACAAACTGAAAGCTGCAATTTACACACACAATTTGCAAATAAACTTAACACCCAATGCATTTAGCTACCCAGGCCCAAGCTCCATGCTGGGCCAAACTTTTTGGTGGCTAAAAGGAGAAAGAAATATAGCTGCGAGCGGAGCCTTTAGCCTTGAGGGCAGGCAACAACTTGCGATTATCGTCACTTGACTTGAGTTTTAGCTTAGGACCAAACAACTTCCAGCCCCCCAAACAGCGCCAGGCAGGCCCACTTCATGCAAATTTGATGCAACAGCGCAGCAAAGGAGCTGAAGAGCATCTGGTTGCCTAGACTACAGCCGGAGCTGGAGCCAGAGCTACAGCTGGAGCTGGAGCTGGGCAACTGAGCGCTCTCACTGGGAATATATACTATATGCGGCTTTATGCGCGGCAACAATGGGCGCGGAATTTGGGCTTTTGTTTTTTTTTTTTCACTTCCAACTTGGAGCTCAAATAAAATGCAATTACACCACAAAACTCAATTTCAAGTGTCAAAAAGTTGCGCTGCACTTAAGAAGTTAACGTGGGCCCCTCCCTTCCGGCCTTAGCCTTTGTTTTGGGGCCATTTCCATTTCGTGTGTCTCGAGTGGGCAAAATGGTGAAAAGTCTGAAAGCGGCCAAAACAAAATAAAGCGGATTACGTTGAATTTCGAAAATGGCCAAATATGAAGGCAAACATGACAGCCCAGAGGGAGAGAGAGAAAGAGAGAGAGAGGGGGGTGGGGGAGTGCTGGAGGGACTCTTGATGGGCCTAATGTGTGATATATAAGCCTTGTTTATATCATGTTGCCTTAGCTAAACTAATTTGCCAGACGGTCGAGAACCCACACACACACACACAGACAAACACACCTCATTTGCATTTGAAATGAAGCTGGCAACTTTTTTATGTAGCCAAAAAACATTCACATCGCCTTTTTTTGGAGGGCTTAAATAAAGTCTTATAATTCTGTCATGGAGTTCGTTGCGCTGGCAAACAGCAAAGAAATGCGAATTAAATCTGTTATCCAAACTGTTTCCATTTCGAGTATTTGCCCAGCAATCGATCAGCCAAATTGATTTGCCAGCTGTGTGTCCTATTCCCTTATCTAGAAGCTAACACAAAATCGCAAATCTCGTTTGTCAAGCGCTTCACACAAAATATATATACATATATCTAAATATTTCTTGTATACTCTCTGGCCGATAAAATATATGGCATGCACACATGCAAAATCTAATTTGCTTTTGTTTTTATTGCATTCTACATTCTTTTCTAAATGCTTGTCATTGACAAACAAATTGCTTAATAAACTGAACTCTGACAACATATTTTTAAAATAAATTAAACTCTGAATGCTCTTCCATAAATGTTGGATACGTTTCTTCAAACTTAGTCGATTTCTAGTCGGCATATTATTTTGACTATAGCTCGAGTTCTTTTGGCGTTTTCGTATCTTTTTTTAAATAATTTATATATTTGCATTAATTTTCAAAAGTAACTCCCAAAATTTATATTTTATTTTCAAAAAAATAATCTAAAAAATTTAAGTTCTGTTTGGATTATCTTCATTTTAGAATCATTTGTTTTTAATATATATATATTTTTTATTTTTTTCATAATGCATTTAAATATTTGGAGCTATTTGATTCTTCGAAATCATTTTCTTTTCTTTAATTTATAGGTCAGATTTGCTGCCGAACATTTTTAAGTAAAACCCATTAGAAATAATTGTTGGGTGTTGATTATTGTTAGCTTGAAAACTTACAAATATATATCAAGCAAGGAGGGACGGAGTTTCCAAAAAGTGTGCGACACACCTAAAATGAACGTTGACGACCAATCAGTCAGTCATTCAGTCAGTCAGAAATTCACTCAGTCAGTCAGTCATTCAGTCAGTCATTCAGTCAGTCAGTCAGTCAGTCAATCAGTCAATCAGTCAGTCAGTCAGTCACTCAGTCAGTCAGAAATTCACTCAGTCAGTCATTCATTCAGTTAGAAATTTACTCAGTCAGAAATTCACTCAGTCAGTCAATCAGTCAGTCAGAAATTCACTCAGTCAGTCAGTCAATCAGTCAGTCAGTCAGTCAGTCAGAAATTCACTCAGTCAGTCAGTCAATCAGTCAGTCAGTCCGTCAGTCAGTCAGTTAGTCAGTCAGTCAGTCAGAAATTCACTAAGTCAGTCAGTCAGTGAGTCAATCAGTCAGTCATTCACTCAATCAGTCAGGAAGAAAGCCTATTCCAAAATCTTAGTTAAGGTTTAGCATATTTATTAATTTGCCAAACACAATCTGTTTTTATGTTAGCCCCGATTATTTCTCCATTTGGAATTGTCTTTTAGTTGTTTTCTATCCATTCTAACATTTACCAATACTTTATCTATTTTACTTAAAATATTTTAACCTTAATCTAAGGGCATTAAATCTTCGTCAGCTTGAAACTAGTTTTATTTCTCTCTTACATTTGCTTCGGTTTTGTTATGTTTTTGTTTGCGGACACTTGGCAAATTGTCAGGTGGTAACAACTACAGTAAAACCGGCCACTGGCAACTGGCAACTGGCAACTGGCAACTGATGACTGGTAACTGACTACTGCTAACTTTGGACTTTGGCTAGTGTGAGATAAGCGTAGGCAGAGATTCGAGCGCTTTGCACGTTTTGCTTGTCGTCGCACATGGCGTATGCGTAATTTAGTGTTGCATACTTTGCGGCGCAAATTTGCACTTTTGTGACTTGTTTAGCCACACACACTTTGCCTGTCTATGTGTGTGTGTGCTGTGGTGTGTGGTGTATGTTCTCTAACAGCGCAGCACTTAAAATTAGGAATTCAATTATCTTTAGCACACACACACACACTTGCACAGAGGAAGCCCGACTAAAGTTGTATTTTGCCATTTTTGTACGCACTTTTCGCACCTGGTCGCCTTTTCAAGGCCGTCTCCGGCAGGTGTTGAGTGGTGCGGTGGTGCGTTGTTAGTTTGCCAGTCAGAGTCGGCAACTTTATTGTCTGTCAGGCACTTTGCAGGGGCCGCCCAAAAGCGTACCTCGGCTGCGGTGTGCTTGCAACAGCAACAACAGCGGCTCACTTTTAAAAAACCACTAATAATGGCTGGAAGAGGGTATAATGGTTTTGTGCACCTGTATGTAACAGGTAAAGGGAGGCAGGGAGGCGACCAAGGTTGATAAAGCCATATTCCTTTACAAAAGAGACCTTACATTTGTAATATATTCTCTTTTATCATGCGCAGAACAATCTTATCTTTTATTTTTTCGATATCTCCTCCCATTTTATAAATATATATACAAATCCATGTATCGATAAATATCGATGTTAAGAACAGATCGAAAATGATTTCCTTTTTGGATACCATCCCCGTTTCCCACAAACTAGATTCATTTTTGTCGATTTTGTGACTTGGTTTTTAAAGCATAACTAAAATGATAAGAAATACATACAACTAACTTCTTATGCTGTTTGTTGTATATAGATAAAAAACGACTTTCTTTTTGGATACCTAATCCTGTTCCCCACAAACTTGAAAAATATCATTTTTATCGTACTGCCTTGCGCTTTGGCATACAAACAGCTCTGCATGCCATCTTTAATCTCTGAAAATTTCATAAAGATCCGACTTTGAGCACCGAAGTTCATTGAGAATGCATTTCCAATACAGAGTGTGGCACAATGGGGAAAGAAGAAGCTCAGCTGCAGTGTAAGCTGCGCAGCAAGCGAAGCATTTGCTTGTGTGTGTGTTTATGTATGTAAAGAAAGTATGCAGAATGCTTGTAAAGGCAACTCGATCGAGGGTATTCCCCAGTCGGTCACTCCCGACTAGCGCACTCTTCATTTGTTTGCAAGTGGCATACAAATAAAAAAAACGGCTTCATTTCAGCTGAGCGATGCAAGCGGCATATAACGAAGCATCTAAATCTTAATCAAGCGTCGCTTTGGGAGCATTTTAATTATAAATTGACTTTTTCTTCTGCTTCTTCTTCTGTTTTTGGCGAAAAATTCATTTATTTCTGGCAAATTGGCTTGAATACAATTAACAATTAACACCTGCTTGTCGGCCTGGTCGCCTGCTTTTGGCAGCTACTTGAGAACTAACACACCGCACACAAAACCAGCACAGACCACGCCCCCACACCCACCAAGCACCGACCACGCCCCCCACCAAAGACCGCTGTGTTTTGTAAATGAAAAAAGTTGCATAAAAAACTTTTCAAATTACAACGGAAATCCGTGAAAATCCTTTTAACAAAGCAAAACAGGCGTATAGACTGAGCCGCTGAGATGGCTGTCAGACGGGGGAACGGGGGGAAAGGGGGTTTCTAGCTGGTTAGCTGACTTGGGGTTTTAGAGTTGGGTTTTTAGAGCATAGCATATTTAGTGACGCTTCTGCGATGATGAACACAGCGCCTGATTATGATGATGGCGCCCGGCTTTTTATGTAGCGCAAAACTTCAACGGCAAGCAACACGTGCGTTTCTTTTCGTTGTACTTGTCCTTGTACAAGTCACGGCGCTGCTCCTGAAGCTTCTGTAAATTAGTTTAGTTGCTTAAAGAACAGCCGGAATGGGCGTGGCAGCAGGCTGGGCATAGCAGACGTTCTAGATGCTACGCAGTCCTTACAAATACATTTTCGAGCATACTTTCAAAGTTTATTGGTTCTTGGCGGGTCTCGTGTGTGTCTGAGTCTGTGTGCGTGTGTGTGTGTGTGCGTGTGTGTGCGCGGCCATTTTGTGGCTCACTTGGCAGCCGCGGCTGCCATCGATGTGAAGCTTTTAACTTTTAATGAAAATATTCAATTTTCAGGTGTTGCACATTTACAATGTTAGCTAAACGGTCTGGGAGTGCGGCTCTGTATGTATGTGTATGTGTGTGCGACTTTGTATGTATGTTTATGTGTATGTGTGTGCGTGTGTGTGTGTACCTAATGCGTGCTGCTGTGGTTACCTGGGCTGCCCGAACCATACGCAAAAGAGGCTCTTGCCAACAAAAAATGCAAAAAGAATAATTTCAATCTTTCGTGTCGAACGAAAGCCGAAACTTGAATACTCTTGCAAATATATGATAGCTATAAACATAAGCCTGCATTTCGGTTCGATCATTAGGATGGGTTCTGGTCTTACGAATTTAATATGGGGATGTCATTTTCCCTGACGTAAAATGACCTGTAATGCATAAAATCGTTCACTTTACGTCCGTAGATGCATCAGATCAATAGATCTGCTATAGCTAAGCAGAAAGCCTCTAATATAGTATAGAGTGGTGTTTATACTTGATTTTTTTTTGGCAATTTTTAACTGATTTGAAATAAAATTAATTTTAATTATGCCTATTATATAATTACATAAGGCTATTTGTCATTGTGGAATTACACTTAACAGTCAAAGAAAAGACATTTTCGAAAAATTGATAAAATTAGTTTTCATTTCTTAAAAAGAAAATTATCTTTTATTGAAATATCCTAGCTTTGCTACTTCTACAAAAAAGTGACATTTTTAAGCTCTAATCCTTCTACAAAAAAACAAAAAAAGTCCAAGTTTTAATCCTATTTAAATAAAAGTGTTATTTCCAGGTTTTGAACCTTCTACAAGAAAATTATTCTAAGCTTTGATTCTCTTAAAATAAAAATAATATTTTCGTGCTTATATCCTTCTACAAAAAAATGAAATTTCCATGCTTTTATCCTATTCCAAGAAAATTAAATTTCTAAGCATTATTTCTTGGCAGTTATATGATATAGTAAATACCTACTGATCGGTTCTATAGTATACACTATCCGCAGCGAAAAAGAAATATTTATACCAAGTTTTAACTGCGCTAGCTTTAATCCCAAACCTAGTTCACATAGGCCCCCAGCAGAGTACATTTAGCTCAAAGGGCGGCAAAGTTCCCTTCTACCAAGTCTAACACATATTATCACAATATCATAAAGCAGCAGAAAGAGGGAAACTTTTAAATATTTTTTAGCATTAATTATGAGGCGGTTTTTTCCCTCAGGAGAATTTCGCGTATTTTTTTGTTGGGCGCTTTTCTTGCTAATTGCATAAAATGCTTGATCAAATTTGATTCCTTGGCTTATTCATTGTTTTTTTTGTTGTTTTTGTTGCGGCCGGTCCGCGGTTTATTAAATTAGCGAGCAGTCAAAACGGTTTTCTCTTTTGGGCCACAATCGAAATGTATGCGCTGAATTTTGTTGGCCAACAAATTGAGGCTGATTGGGGTCGGGGAAGGGAAGGGAAGGCTGCTGCTGCTGCTGCAGTTTTAACTCGATTGCCGCATTGGTTTAGACGCTTGTGTTTGGCTTTGGCATTGATTTGGTTACGCACTCTCGCACTTGATTTACTGTTAAATAAAGGCCAAAAGTGTCTTATGGCCGATTAGTTAGTTCAGCAAATTTAACGCGCACTGCTGCTGCCTGGCGCTGTGCTGGCTGCTTTTATAGGCCCGCTCCAGCATCCCATTGAACAGCTCCGCTTTCAATTCAACGCAGCAGTCGCTCTCACTCTCGCTCTTTCTCTCTCTCGCGCCGGCTGTAAACAAAGCACAGCTGTTGCCTTGTCCCAACTCGAATCACCCTGTGCTGTGAACAGCTTTCGGGCCATCAGGGACAAACACCCAAGTTTATGGCTAACAGCTGCCATAACAGTAAGAAAATGTTCGCCATAAATGATTGCGCGCAGCTTTTTGCCATAAGGAGGCGGCCAGGGCATTGCGCAGGTGCGAGAGCGAGAGCGCCCGCGCTGCATCAGGTGCGAAAGGGATGCATCGTAAACAAAACGACGATAAAACTGAAACTGAATGGACGCCACGCGGCGAACCACTCGGTTCTTCGATTGTCCATCTCAGGGCCAGAAAGAGATGGGTCGTAAACAAAGACAGCTGCTCGGTGTCATTGTACTGCTCGGCTCGGCGCGCCGCCTCTTGCGTGCGCTCATTGTGAATAAACCCAAAAAAAAACAAAAAAAAACAAAAACAGCTAAAACGAAGAGTGCTCGAGTGCACAGTGTTCGGCTAGCAGATACCCTGTAACCAGACTAATCACTCACGCGCTTTAAAAGATTCTCTTAAATGCATTCCTCAATTTCTTTGTGTTTATGGTTCAAACTTTTACATAGTAAAGATGTCTTTCACGTTCATACATATACCAAAAATTAAGGCTGTACTTTGCAGGTTTATTATCTTAACGCCCAAAATCTATCTGGAAAGCTACAAAAGCTATCGACATTAAATTTGAGTTATTTATTCTTCTGCACCATACGCAGAACGAGTTTGTCCTTTTTTCAATATCTCGTTTCTTATTTGGAAAATCGATAAATATCGATTTTGAGACTTGGTTTTTTCAGCATAACTCGAGAAACTATAAAGGCTTGATAGTTCAAACTGGGTACACATCTACTCGTAAAGCGTATACAATAAAAATCGATTTTAAGGAAACAATTAATTGTTATCAATAGAATGAAATACTATTCTGGCTTTTGTATGCACATACGTACGTGCTTAATTTTGTATAACTTGCTCTTATATAGCCCCGATATATGTTATAGATATGTGCAGGCAGCCGATATTTATCGATTTTGAAGAACAAATAAGCAGTTATCGATAGCATAAAATGCAATTGAGAATATAAATGCTTATAATAACGGTTACAGAGTCGGACATACGCAATATATATTCGCCATAGGATATATTTATGCATTTATATGTATATATAACGCGCAAGAGTTTTTCCAATATATATATACCGAGTACACTGAGTAGAGTATATCTCTATAGATACATTCCGGCCTCCTTCTGCCTGTTACATAACTTAGCAGCCAACCAAATTCATCTTATCCTTATCGAATGTGTACAGGGTATCGAAAAAGGGGGGAGGGGGGAGGACAGTCACAGAGCGCAACAACGTGCGCTGAGTGGGTCAGGTGCAGCCCCAACCCCGTGCCCCCCGCCCCGCCCCGCCCGGCTCCATCAACTTGGATATGCGGCAGCTGCGCGTGACTTTGTCCGCTGCGTTGGAGTGCAATTTTTAGAACTGACCCCTAATTGGCTTTTGATGGCAGTCGGCTGGCTCTTATGCAAGTCAGCCAACCTTTTAAAACGGTTAACTGTTTAACGACAAACAGACTAGTTAGTCAAACTGCCTATTCGCCTGACTACCTGGCTTACTTACTAATTTATTTTGGGACCCATCACGCAATTTGCGTGCTTATAACTTATGCAAATTGCTCGATGCAGCCGCACTATCTTTCTCTCTTACTCTCTCACTGTATCGCGCTCTCTCTCTCTCTCTCTCTCTCTCAGTTGCGGTCTCGCTTTCTCTTTCTCAGTGAGCTGGCTGATTTATTTTTATAATCTGCCGGCGCACCCCTCCGCTTTGGGGGGGGGGGGGGGGTTGTCAGCTGGCCGCCTTGCTCTAATATGCATATAATATATGCCTAATAATTATAATGACAAATGCAAATAACTAGGAAGAGCGCAGTTGGACATGTCACACCTGTAGATACTCTGCAAACAGTATAAAAGCTGACGTAAGACAATTGGGAGGCGAGCCTTGTTTCTGGCAGGTGCTTGGCTTATATTAATTTCAGTGTCATCTACATGAAATTTATTAGTATTTAGTGCTGGAGAACTATCAAAAATGAAGGCTATTACATCTGAGTCAATAAAAGACTTTGTTCTGACTAACTTACAGCACACGCACAGCTCAAGCCATTAGAACTAAGAAACTAAAATATGATACAGAAGCTTCCTTTGGTTCAAAAGTGAGCCCTATGGCTGTCAAAATCCCAATACCAAGTGTTCACAGTTTAGTTCAAAATCAGGTACAACAATGCAGCCATACAAATGTGCTTTGCGAATGTGACGTCATGAGTCCGCCTGGCTTGAGGTGTCTGCGCGTCAAACCAATAAGTGAGAAGTCACCAGCTCAAATTCAAAAGAAATGCTCACTTTTTAGTTATCTTTATTCAGTTGCGCAAATGGAAGAAAAACATGAATGATAAAACAATTAAAAACAAATTAAAGCAAATAAAACAATGAAATGAAAATCTGTCTGAATTTGATGCTAACTATACAAAAAAAATTTCAGATGCATCTACAATATTATAATTGAATTGTTTATACCCTGTAACCCATTGAAAATTGTTAAGAAGGCTATGATATTTGGGCAAATGTATGTAGCAGGCAAAATACCATAAAATATATGTATTCTTGATCAGCATCAATAGCCGCGTCGATCTAGCCATGTTCGTCGGTCTGTCCAAGGATCTCAGAGCCTTTCGAGCTACAGAGCGAGATCTGAAATTTTGAACGTAGGTTCTCATATAACCGCACAGTACGAGTTTGTTTCCGATAATCAATAGCTTGCCTCTTTTCCGAGCAATCGATAAATCGATATCGAAATCTAGTTTTTTGAGCATGATGAAAAAATGTTACAATTTCTACTTTTTAATATTTAGCTTAAGCCCTCAGTTATATGTATATAATTAGATTCTCTTTTCCATCAAGCCACGTTTTGTACATAAATTACAATAGTATAATAATTCCCAAACTTTGACTAGCACCAAAAACTATCACAACAACTAATTATAGAGTATAATTCTAGTTTTCGTTTGCCTTCGGCTGCGAAAAGAGCGTAATGCGTATTACGAAAGAGCTAAATCGTTGATTTGTTTTCTCTCTATTAGGTGCGGGGACGGGTGGACGGGGGGCGTATTGCGTTATGGCGGCCAAACCCATTTATCATCATTATTCTCGCACCTTTCGGACACAATTTTCCACTTGAAGTCGACTCAATGAGCGCTGTGGAAAAACAATTTCAATTTGTTTTTTGCATAAATTGCAACTAATGGAAATTATAGCGTCATACGATCTCGTGTGGATATCTTTATATAGTATATGTATATATTTCAACTGTAACTTTTACGCTGCTCGATCGTCACCTTTTGCTGGGGTTGTTCATTTCTCGCCGCGCCAGAAGATTCTCTTTAATCTTGAAAGTGTGTCAAGCCCAGCAATTGTCACTTGTTTTTGGCTGTCTGGGCATATGCAGCAGGGGTGGGGGGAAGGGGGGAAGGGGAGGGGTCTGGTTTTAGTGGCTGTCAAATGCATTGTTTGTGGACTCTTTGACGTTATTCGCGTGCACGTCATTACACATTTACGTCCAACCACCCAGCCACCCCCTCAGCCCCCCTTCCCTCCGTAGCACCATTGTCAAGCATTAACCCTTGCGGGAATTTTAAAATGAAAATAAGTCTGAAGAGTCTATTTGTCAAGAAACCGAACATTTAATACATTACACATGGCCTGCGGCAGTTAAGAACATTTTATAGTCAGCTGCTCGTGACATCTATTTTGTGATATGCTGGAGAGACTAGCGAGGTCTTTTATAAATTTCTTAGCTTTATTTTAATTTTCCTGTTATTAAGCTAGCTCTTGATCCTGCCAAAATGCATTTATTCGGAGTGTTTTCTTTTCTTCCAATTTGTCGCTTTAAAGTTAAAGAGCTCGAATTACGAGTTGCTACATTGATTACGAAATTTTCAATAAGTTTGTTATCGATTATTATTATCCCAACAACGATTATTAACGATTATTATCTCGATATCAATTATTATCGATTAGTGTGGTAGTAAAGGGAAAAGAAAAGTCAAAGAAAAAGTCATGAAACTCAACTAGCTTTCATTCCATTTTCTTTCCTCTTTCAAAAAAATTTAAAATATAAATAAATATATAATAGTTGTAGGATATCTTATAGCTATAGAATATAGTCGTCCGATATTGATTATTAAGGATAACCATTTACTTGTAAAAAAAACAAATAGTTTTCAACCAATCGCAGCTTTAAAAATTAGTTGTTCGCTTCGCTCGACTCGCATATTTACCTGCAGCAAAGGAAATAAATACTTCAAAATTAAATAAAAGACTTTAGACTATATTTAAACTTATTTGTTCTTCATGGGAGCTCCATACCTAAACTTCTCCTTATATATTAGTATGTAATCAAAGGAATAATAAAACAATATAAAATAAAATAAAATACTATAGTCTGTAACAGTTTTGTCTTCTTAACTTCCTATTCAGTGCTTCGACTAGACTGTTCAAATATAAATAAATTTTAATTTAAAAGAAAGGCACACTTTTAGAAGTCCACGAATCAGCCTATTTCAGGAATATATATTTATATATAGCTAATGGCATCATAAAAGCGTCACACATTCCGTGACAAATTTATAGTACCCCATTGCTTGGGTATAATGGCTACGTATGTAAATTCTCCGACATGTGTGTGTGAGTATTTGTGTGTGTGTGACCAAAACAAAGCCAAAGAAATGTAGAATACAATTTTTTTTTTTTCTGTTTTTTCCGCCTATTTCTTTTTCAATTTGTGCAGCTGCCCAAAAGAAAAGTATTATCGCTCACTTCGCATTCAATAGCCGAGCCCAACTGACGCGTCTCCGAGCCAGCAAACAAATCGCAGTTGTTAAACAGTTGGCAAGTGTCTACGATTAATATAAGCATATACAAATTGTGTGCGTGTGTGTGTGTGTGCACTAATCTATATATTAACGATCGTCTGCTTAAAACGCGATCCCTGCGCAATTTTTAGCCGCAGTTTACAAAACGTTTCCATTTCGAGCGGTTACGCCGTTTCGCGCTTTTCCGTGTTGAGGTAACAACCGCCGGAAGTTTCAGTCATATACAATATATATATATATATATATATATATATGGCAGACACGTAACTTATAAAGCCCAGAGACAGCGAGCAGGTGCACAGAGCAAAAAAAACAAAACGAAAGGAAAATCTTAAGCCCTTTGTTGTTGCATCGCCCTTTAGTTATTGCAACGTGATTGCGTTGCTCTGGCTACCTCGAGCTCTCTCTCTCTCTCCCTGAGTCGACCTAATTGAATTTGCGGCGCACAGGTGTCAGAGGTGAATAAAAGGGCCGACAGCCAAACGCGACCTTGAACCACCCAAACCAGCCGCAAAACCACACTAAAACGGCTACAGCGGTGCAACGCATACTGCAACTGTTGATGCAACAGCAGCTCAAGCTGCTGCGAAAGTTCCACCAGCTGATTGCATTGGCACAAAAAACGTTAAGTATACGCCCCGTGGCAACGACAAATTAATTCAAAGTGAAAGTGAAAGCTGCTGCCAAGGCGCCAAAGTGTCGAGTGCAAAGTGTTAAGAAACCAGCATAAACCTGGGTAACTTGTGGCTTATTATTAGAGGTAAGTCCGGCGACAAGCCCATCAAATGTCAACAGAGCAGCGCAGCGCAGCAAAAGCAACAAATTATGTGTCAAAATATTATTATTAAAAGCTCATTAAAATTAACACATGTCCACAAAATATTTCGCATGCCAGGCAGCTGTAATTGATTTCCTACACGAAAATGCGACTCAAAATGAAAACAAATTACTTTTTTTTTTATATGAACATGTTGTTTGGCTTTCTTCAAATACCAATTCTAATTTTATTAATTTTTTTTTTAATAAATTCCCCCACTTTGTTAGTCAACTTCCAGCTGAACAATTTGTTGAAGGCATTCGCAATTCGTCTGGCAAATGTAATTTACTCAAATGCAATTATCGTTAGGTTTTTATGCAGCTGGGCGGCTCGAGGTCGACCGTAAAATATGAACACCAGAAAGTTCTCTATAGCTTTTACAAGAACCTTCTGGTTCTATCAGCAGCGCACAGTTTGCTTTTTATTCTAGGCTTGTCTCCCTTACGAAGCTTTAACTTGTTGGGAATTAGAAGCGTTAAGTGAACAGCAACAATCCCATGCTCTGTTTTGTCCTAGACCAACAACTCAGTTAGTAAAAACAGATACTTAGACGGCTCATAATTTAAAGCCTGTTATTATTTCTTAGTCAAATGTACTTAATCTCAAAAATACATTTCTTTGAAATACTTTTCGATATGTTTAATATTCTGTCCAAGACATTTTTTTTAGACTTCTAGTCTCTCTGGCATGCAGTTGTATACTCCAAAGCCAACTTATGCGGCAAAATTAAATGCGATTTGCATTTCTCAGGTTTTGGAGGACGGACATAGAATGTTTTTGACATGCTAAGGACATAAATTAGTATTTTTTTTAAGATCATAAAGAGACAGCTGGAAATAAGCATATAAATTGGAATACAATTTATGTATAAAACAAGGAAGTAGAGATATTTTTGGCACGCCGAAGATTCTATACTCTTTGTAGAAATATACCATAGAGAGAACTTTGGAGTTCGTTGAGTTTGTTGAAAATATCTTGGAATACATAATATAAAGGGGTCCGATAAGATATTGCATATATATATATATATGAGGAGAAACTTACAAAATGCCGATTTAGGTCAGGATATCAAGAATAAGGAAAAAAGAACGTACTCTTTGAGCGATAGTTCCTCTGATATATGATATAATAGTCCGATTTTGATAAGAATTATATATATATATATATGAGCAGGAAAGGTTAGAAATACTTCCTCCTTACTTGAGTAGATAAATATGCGCACATCAAATGGAAATAATTAACAAAGTTAAAAATGATTTAAATTGAATTTCAAGTATTTTAAAATCAACTTTTCTTGCAACAGAAAATGTCTAAAAATACTGCAAAATATAAAATAGTTTAATATAAAATAGTTTAGATACTTCCATACAATTTTTGTAGTCTGCATTTTCGAGCCAAAATCAAAAGACAACTGACAGTTGTGCCCATACTTTGTAGGCTAGTGTATGCGATCGACAAGACAGCTAGAGATAAGAGTTGTGGACATTAACACCGTGTTCGAAGTTCGAAGCAAGTTTTTGCTGAAGGTAATCATTAAATGGAACACACGCCAGCTCACACCTGAGCCGGGTTAATCCCAAATGACCTTCGAGAGGGCCACAAAAAGCAAATCGTGTCCAATGGCCATACTCAAAAAAAAATATACTCGAATTAAAGATGAGCGCACAACTTAATTGTATTGGCAAACATTTTGGGCTCGATTTGAAAATGTTGGCACATTCGATTAAACGCGAACGCAGGGCGCCGCAGCCAATGTCAGGTTCAAGTTCAAGTTCGCGGCACACACCATAAATATACAAATACATAAATATATATAGATATATATATAGATATAGATGCACATCATAATAAATCGCCACTGACAGCGTACAAAATGTATATCAAAGCGATGCGGACAGCCGATGGCTGCGGTGGAAACGCGACTGCACACATATCGCGCAATTATCTTAATTATTTGCCAGAGGATCGAAGGGACGGACGGACGGACGGGCGTGTCAGCTAGTTGCAGACGTTCGTCATCTAGTTGGCACACGGTGCTTCGGTAAATTTAGGCCACAACCAAATTCAAACGGATCGATGCGATATATAGACAAATATATACATGTATATGTGCCCTATTCAGTTGGATGTCTGCCCAAACGTTAATATGGCCAGGAGAACACACTGAGCACATGATTCGAGAAATGACAGCTTGACAGGAGCCGCTGCAATGGATCGATTGGTGTGACCTTTGCCGCAACTGGCAGCTCAACCACAGGCAGCTCATTAGAAGCCATTAACGGACAGAGACAGTCGAGCTTTGGGTAAGCTGCATTTCTAATACCCTTCCAGCAGGGCAGATCTGCGAGTTAATGTTCTCTTCCTAAGTAATATATTGTTCTGTCTGTCGAGTTCTTTTAAAACCAAAATTACGCAAAAGTTGGGATATCTTCGACACACCGAAACTTTAATAACCTTGTAGACCGATCTGGCCAGTTCCGATATAAGTAATGCCTACAATAAGAAAAGTGGACAGATATAGACATGTCTGTGTCAACTCGGCTGTTGATGCTAATCAAAAATAAATATGTATATACTCTATGGGGCCAGAGATTTCTACTTCTATGCCTTACACGTGTAAAGACAAATATAAAACCCCTAACAAGGGTATCAAAATTCAACCTATATCAAGGCAGCTTTGCGATATAGCAAGCTTTTAAATATATTCTTTATATGGAGAACTAGCGGACTCATTAGTGGGGGAAGTTTAATTTGTTGTATATATATTCTGATATTTAAGAAAAAAAATACAAAAAAAAAAGATTCACCAAAAGATTCAGAAAAACATGATTAGTAAAAAAAAAAATATATATATATATATATATATATATATATATATATATAAAATAAACGAAAATTCTATACAACCCAATCGCACCGCCACCTACCGGGTCCAGATGTTAATTCAAACGGTTCAGGAACCTTATTTAGATAGGTTCCCTTTTTAGTCCTCATTTAAATAAGTTCCTGAATGACTTGAATTCACTTTTGGACACATACAACAAATTTAATCAAAAGGAGATGATTTATATAAGTACAAAAGCTAAAAATTGGTATTTAACAAAGTCAGCTTATCGTTCCGATCCGAAATATTTGTACACAATTAATGAGCTGCTAAATGTCTTCTTTAAAGCGTCACACGTTTCCTAAGAAAGTTATAAAGCCCTCTACAAGACCATAAAAAGGCGATTAAATTGAGTAAGCTTTGCGCGGCGTGGAGGGGGGGGTGCTTAAGGTGGAAAGTCAAGAGTTGCCTAGGAACAAGGATAAGGGGTGCGGTGGAGTTCTCAAGGAGCGTCAGTTCTAAGCTAATCAATTTAAGTCTTGAGTCCGTTTGGAATTTTCCGCTTCAAGATAATTATGAGCGTCAATCAAACGAGCTGCAAATGCGTGTCGCCTGTGTTCCACTTCCACCTGCCGGCATTTGATGCCATAATGAGCGAGCGAGAGAGCGAGCGAGAGAGCGAGAGAGGGAGAGTGTCGCTCTCGAAGCCAGATTATGGCAAAACGAAACTTCGCGCTCTCTGCGAGGACGACGCAGCATAAAAGCGTGCGACAGGCCGAGAGAAGCGCATTCACAGGAGCAAGCTTCAGGTCGACGGTTCGAGCAGCGCAGCAAACGGAAACGGAAGTGGAAATCGAAGCAGACGCAACTCAACAAAAAAAAAAAAAGAAAGAAATAAAAAGGAAAAATAAACGAAGCAAAGTGCATAGTGAAAACGAAAGCAAAAGAAGTGCAGCCGAAAGGAGAGTGTGCAGCCAAAGGCCAATTCAAAGAAAGTGACGCATTCTCAACCGTCAAAGTCAACGTCAACGTCGACGTCAACGTCTCCGTCTCCGTAGTTGTCCCCAGGTGGAGTGAGTGCAGCCCAGGCGCCGTCTCCGTCCGGCAGTGTGACACAGATTCCGCCACAGTCGCAGTCACAGTCGCAGTCGCAGCTGCAGGAGCATTATCGATTATTTCGAGCGTTGCGGCAGTTGCAGGTGCAACAAGCCGCAGTCAGCGCCCGTGGCCAGCGGGACGCAGTTGCTCCAATTCTAGGGAAAGCGGCCGCACAGAAAGCCACAACAACGGAGCCATTCAACGAGCGAGACTCGGTGTTAGGCGCTGTCCGAGACGCCGCTAACAGTAAAACGCGCACGTTGACGCTGAAAAAGACGACGCCACATCGATAGGCCGCAGTGGGCGTGGCTAGCCAAGTGGGAGTCGAAATCGGAGTCGAAATCGGAGTCGGAGCTAAAGTCAACCAAATGGCTTACCTAATTAACATACTCAAGTTCAATGTGAAGTACTTAAAAAATCAATAATTTGCGCACAGTCTGTCAATTGTGGAGACAGCTTATCAATATATAGGTAGTATTTTAAAGTGGGCCCCCGCTAAAAGGGACACACACAACTCTAGCTGTCTCGCTCGCATTGCTTGTCCTTGTTGTTCTTCTCGTTGTTGCTTTTGCTGCAAAAGTTTTGCCCTTTCGGTTATTTGTCGAACGGCCGCGCGTACAATGGAAAAGTCTGAGAAATTTTCAGATTACCTCTTCACCAAAATGGGTCCATCGAATATGACGGCCGCCGTGCACGGCACCGAGCTGCCACCGAAGACCACGGAGCGCAGCGATGCCCCCATCGAGCTGACCGGATATCGAAAATGGCTCTGCGATAATCTCATGCTCCTCGTCACGCTCTCCGGCGTCATGCTGGGCGTCATTCTCGGTGAGTAGACCTCAAATGGCCCAACTAACTTAGTTAGACTTAGACTTAGACATACTCTACCGACACAACTTCCAACTAAATTCTAATTAGAATGTGTTGACATTTACAGTGTGCATTTGGTTCTTAAATATACTTAAATTAAGACTCGGCTATCCTTAAATCAACTTCATAAATATGATCAAATTAAGTATCAACTATTCTTGTTATTCAAAAAGTCAGTTAGACAAATGAAAAAGAAGCTCGCATTAAGCACAGAGTACTTTTCACAAGGAACAAGAAAGTGGGGCTATCTTCGACTTTAAAATACCCTTCTGTACATATTACATACATATATAGCTCGTAATTTCAGTCAAGATCTCTTTGAACTTTGTATGGAATGATGACAAAAATTAATACCCAACCGATTCTTTCTGTAGAGCTTTATGATGTAGTAGGCCGAGATATTCATACAAGTTTCCTGCCACATAAAAAGGAGAAGAGGGTAAAACCAGGTGCCAATTTTGTTTAAGAAGAACACTTTTTTCATCCATTGTTGAAAAGACTAAGTTTATATGTTTAGGGAGTATAGTAAAATTATTAAATAAGATATCAAGTTATCTTTAGCAAAAAAAAAAAGGTTTCAATGCAAGAACTAAATGTTCAACGCTTTATTTCCATGACAGCTACATAATCTAGGTTCCTGTTGTTAAAAGGGGCTTGTTCATATTAAAGGACCATAGTTAAACAGACAAATACCGAGTTTAGTCAGAGTATATTGATAAACAAAAGAGGAATTCATGGAAGAAGTAAATATTGATGACATATGATATAGTGGTCCATTGGTAATAAAAGCAAATGCCTTAGCTTAAGTCAAAATAAAGTCTTAAGTCTTGATAAACAAAAACTTTTTGAAACAAAAACTCGATTTTTTTATCGATCTTTCCTATGGCAGCTATATGATATAGTGCTCCGATCCAGGCGGTTTCCACATACATATGCACTGCCTGCAACAAAAAAAAAAACGTAGCTATGCCAGAATTCATGAATATAGCTTTAAAAATAAATTTTTTTTATACCGGAACTGGGGGATTAAGATCAATTTATGAAATTAATTTCAGTTTACTTCTATATTAATTAAATTAAAGATGTTCTTGATTTAACTCGCTAGTTGTTTAACCGAAGAATGTTTTATGTTATAAACAAAACCAATATACTCTTTCACACTTTGCGAACAGAGTAAAAGGCACTGCTTGGATTAAGTAAACTTTCCCAATATCAAACTCCTGCATTTACTACTAGGAAAATGATTGAACTAAGAATTTTGTACTCAGTTTAACTACTAACGACCTTTACCGGATTTTTTTTAGTTCTTTGATTTATTCTCTACTCGTCCTCACATGTTTCCTTCTCTCTCGTTTTGCGCAGGCCTCTCGTTGCGTCCGCTGCATCTGCACGGGGACTCGATTATGCTGATCTCGTATCCGGGCGAGCTGTTCATGCGCGTGCTGAAGCTAATGATTCTGCCGTTGGTCATCTCCAGCCTGATCGCCGGCTCAGCCAGTTTGAATGCCAAGATGAATGGCAAAATTGCGCTGCGTACGCTCTTCTACTTCGCCAGCACGTCGTTGTTCAACGCGGCGCTGGGCATTGCTCTGGTGCTGCTCATCCATCCGGGTAATCCGGACTTGCACAATGCGGATGATCGTGCGTCGGACAGGCGGGCGGTCAAATTGTTGGATAGCCTCTTGGATTTGGGCAGGTGAGCGAAATTATAAAAACGCGCGCGAAACGCGCCAAACTGCTTACAAGCGGTATTGTGGTAAGCAGTGAACTGCTTATTGTAGTTAACATTTTTTTTAGTTGCTTGAATTTTTAATTATACTCTAGTAGCATTAGCTTTAATATTGAAGGTATCAGCAGCCGAACGTATGTTTCTTTATCATTTACCCATATTTTACTATTTAAAAAAATATCCAGCAACCATTTAAAATTTTAAGAGAAAGACAAAAAATATTTATATTTGTTTATACAAGCCTTTTGTACACATGGATTCAACCCGTTAGATCTTGGAAGCATTATTTTTATTTAAATAATACACTTTTTAACCTTAAATGCATTAGGGTGTAATGTATTTATTAAGTCATAAAAAAAATGTTTAAATAACAGAACTGTTTGAAGCAATGAGAACTGCTTGAAGCACATGCATAACATTAAACACAATTAGGAAAAACTGCTTTATATGCCAAATTACACTGCTTATTACCCTGTTGCCGGGCAGCAAGAACTGCTTGAATGTAGTATGCACTACTTATACTTTTTGAACTGACTGCTACAACTCCACTCCACTGCCTGCTACACTGCTTAGTGTACTGTTAGCTTACACTGCTTACAGCACTGTTAACTTCTCGCGGCGTCCGTTACAGACTGTGAATATTTTGAATGCTTGCAGAAACGTATTTCCGGACAACCTATTCCAGGCATCGATACAGCAGGCACACACTGTCTACCTGCCCAAGCCGAGCATGGTCCACAGCCCCAATGACACGATGACAAATGATACGGCTGCGGGGCTATTGCACGGCGTGGAGGCGCAACGACAGCTGCCGGAACTGGAGGAGGTGGTGCTGGTGCGGGATGTGCAATATCGCAGCGGCACAAATACTTTGGGCATTGTGTTCTTTTGCCTTGTGTTTGGCACCGTGCTGGGGACCATCGGGCAGAAGGGTCAGGTGGTTGTGGACTTCTTTGCGGCCGTCTTCGAGGTGATCATGAAAATGGTGACGTGCGTCATGTGGCTGACACCGGTGGGCATCAGTTCGGTCATCGCTGGCAAAATACTGAGTGTCGATAATCTTAGTCTGGTGATGGCGCAGCTCGTTTGGTTCATCATAACGGTGGCCATCGGTGTGGTCATCTACCAGTTCATTGTGATGCAGTTCATCTACTTTGTGTTCGTGCGACGCAATCCCTTCAAGTTCTACGCGGGCCTCATTGAGGCCATGCTAACCGCATTTGCCACCGCATCAACGTAAGCAATTAAAATCTATGCTCTCTCTCTCTCTCTCTCTCTCTTTGTTTCTCTCTCTTTCTGGAGAGAGATAATTCCCCCTCTCTCTCTCACTCTCTCTCTCTCTCTCTCTCTGGTTGTTATGCGAACGTTTAACATGTTACAAGTATTTTTCCTTCTTTTTGGTTACCAATCGATTTGATTTTCCATACGTTGTCTTTTAAAAATAAAAAAAAAACAAACTCTTTTGATTTGAAAACTCACAAAACTCACAAAAAAAAAAACAACAACAACAACACAATCGAATTAAAATCACAATCGATAACGAATTTGAAACCACGCTCGAAACCACGCACTTCAATTGATCTGGCAACGCCTGCAGCGCCGCCGCCCTGCCGCTGACATTCCGCTGCATGAACGAGAAGCTGCGCATCGATCCGCGCATCACACGCTTCGTCCTGCCCATCGGCTGCAACATCAACATGGACGGCACCGCCCTCTTCATAGCCGTCGCCTCCATCTTCATAGCCCAGATGAGCGGCATGGTGCTCGGCTTTGGCGAACTCCTCACCGTGCTGCTCACCTCCACGGCGGCCTCGATGAGCTCCGCCAGCGTGCCGAGCGCAGCTCTGGTCCTGCTCCTAGTTGTCCTCACCGCCATCGATGCGCCCGTTCAGGATGTGACGCTGCTCTTTGCCGTGGATTGGTTTGTGTAAGTAAACCACATACAGTGAAAACTCCGTTGAACGTACCAGCATGTTTCCACTGCAAAGGCATTATATTTTTAAATGTGTTTCGGTTTAGAGGAACATATTTCAGATACTATAAAGCATATTTTATAGGTAAACTGTTCGTCATAGCCAGGTCTGTCTGTACTTGAGTCAGAGTCATTATTTCTCTCTCTGTAAATGTGTGTTTCGCTTAGAGTAAGATATTTCTGATACTATAATGCATATTTAGTAGTATATATTATAAGTTAACTGTTCGTCATAGCCAGGCTTATCTGTACGTCTGTCTGTATAGAAGCATATATTATAGGTAAACTGTTCGTCATAGCCAGGTCTGTCTGTACGTGAGTCAGAGCCATTCTCTCTCTCTAAATGTGTGTTTCGCTTAGAGTAAGATATTTCTGATACTATAATGCATATTTAGTAGTATATATTATAAGTTAACTGTTCGTCATAGCCAGGCTTATCTGTACGTCTGTCCGTTTCGCAGGCTTCAAGCTACCTCCAGGAAATATCTACAAATATCTAATGATAAGTATATATGTATATATATATATAAATCTCAGAAAATAGAAGACAAATTGGAGCTCTGCTCCGTAAGGCAGCTGTGTCCGTTAGGCAGAGTTTTTACTGTATTTGCGTGGAAATTTAAAGGCTGAGATATTGCAGTGATCGGATTCGCACCACCAACAACATGCTCGGGGATTGCTATGCCGCCGCCGTCGTCGAGGAGCTGTCCCGCAAGGAGCTGATGGCCCTGGACGCAGCTGCTGTCAATTATCAGGTAACTCAGGCAGATTCGCACTGCCCAAGCATGCCCCCCACTGATATTTGATGCATTCCAAATGCAGGATCTGCCCGCTGGCACGCCCAATGGACTGCATGTCGGCCTGCTCGAGGGTCAAACGGAGCTGGAGTCGCCGGGCAAATGCCAGCTGAACGATGCCGTCGTCGTGGACATGAACGCCGTGATGAACAATGTGAATCTGCAGCAGGAGCAGAGCAATCGACGGGTCTAAGCCGGATATGGTATAGTACCACCAATAGACCACAGTGTTCCCCCAATAACAACAACAACATCAACACCTTTTGAAAGACTCTTTGATTTTTGATGAAGAAACTTTTCAATAGAAAAACAATTTTTAGCAATATGAATCCAACTGTTTGAGAGACTGTCCAAATAGAATTTAAATATGATTTGAGCCCACCCCGAAACAAATAACAAGAAGCAAACTATATCATATATATATACACACACACATACATATATACACCATATATACATACATATATATATATGCACTTGTATACTTATACACTCAAAAAAAAATGTGCTACTAATTTTGAAAATTCGCCTTAACATGAAAACGTTTTTTCCAAATTTTCAAAAATATTTTTAAATAATTATTTTAATTTTTAAAGTTTATTGAAAATTGGAAAAACCTTTTTTTAAATGTGGCAAATATTTCTTCAATTTGGGCAACAATTTTTTTCGCTGAGTGCACGTATTCGAATTTGAATTTTGAGCGCAGTGTTTCCATAAGATCTGACCAAAATATCAGTAGATAAAAATATATACAAGCGACTCGGATCGGATCGCAAATGAATATATAAAAATAGTTGAAAAAAAAAAAGTAGTGGCCACTTGCAAGATTCGCATATATAGACATATATACCACACATATGAATCAATTAATAGGCATATGAAAAACTAATACAAACAAAAAAAAAATGGTAGACAACAAATATTATTATATACACAAAACCTACTTCAACAAGAAGAAAGAAGAAGGAAAAAGGAAAAACAAACATTTTTGTGATGTGTTTTAAACTATATGCATAATCTTTATGGGTATTATTTAATAAGCGCCTCGGTCGGCTAGGCGACCTATTTTTGTGATTGTGTCATTGACGTCGAGAGAAAAGTGGAAAGTTTATAATATATATTTATGATTTATCTATATCTATATCTATAACCATATGTATATATAGCTATGATTTCAAAGTGCAAATGCGCAGGTTGTAAACGAAGTTGGCCTAGTTTTAGTTTTAGTTATTCGAGTCCACCTCAGTTAGAGTCCTTCAACTTTTTTTTTGTTAACACTCACATATATACATATATATATCAATATGATTATATAACCCTTATGCATACGTAGACTGATAGTAGTATTAGTGTGATTATATTGAAACATATAAACTTACTTATAAAGCATACTAAACCATATCCAACATTCGATTTGTACGCATACGCTGAATACAATAAAAAATACAGAAAGTTATAATGTCAATCTGCAATTGATTTTTATCTATATCTATATATCTATTAATCTATATGTCTATACATATATAAATCTAAAGCTATAAATCTATGAATCTATAAGTCTTTATATCTATTTATCTATATATCTGTATATCTATCTATGTATATATCTATATATGTAGAAATCGATATATCTATATATCTATAAATCGGCATATCTATATATCTATATTTCTATATATCTATCTATCTATCTATCTATCTATCTATCTATATATCTTTATATCCATATATCTATATATCTATATATCTATATATCTATATATCTATATATCTATCTATCTATATATCTATATATCTATCTATCTACATATCTATATATCTATATATCTATCTATCTATATATCTATATTTCTATATATCTACATATGTATATATCTATAAATCGATATATCTATATCTATATTTCTATATATCTATATCTATCTATATATCTATCTATCTATATCTATCTATATATCTATATATCTATATAACTATATATCTAAATATCTATATATCTGTATATCTATATTTCTATATATCTATATATCTATATATCTATATATCTATATATCTATATATCTATATATCTATATTTCTATATATCTATGTATCTCTGTATCTATCTACGTATGAATCTATATATATCAAATATCAATATAAATTTATCCATATATCTATATCAATCTTTATCTATTTCTATATATATCTATATCTGTAGCTATATCTTAATCTATATCTATATTAAGCAATCATATCTTGTTACACCTTCAAATCGATTGATTTATCGATACATTTATTACACACCAATCGATAAAAAAATGTAACCCTTAAGTACTCATTTCGACATTTTGATTAGTTGCAGCGCTAAAACGGATATTTGCCTATCAACATGGCCATAAATCGTGTGGATAGACCGACCGATCGATGGGTGAGTAAATGAGTGCATGAATCATCTACAAGTTTATTCATTCTAATAATTCAACGCCTGCGCTGCCAAGCGCTGCGAGTGGTTTTCGCACAGGCCAAACCAAATCGGGCCTTATATAATTATATAGACACGAGTCGTATCTAATATAAATACACTTATGCATATACATATATTTGCAAGCAACTAGAGCAGACTCCGCCGGAGCTGCCCCCTAGAGATAAGGCAATTTCAGTTGCGGGCCACTCGACTGACTATCAGCTGTGCAGCTCTGCGGCTCTGCAGCCATGTCAGGTGTCAATCCGCCAAGTCACAAACATACATACATACATATCCACAGTCAGGCCGACCCGCCGACCCGCCGACTCGCTGCCTGAATGCACTTGAGGCCAACTGCGAACTGGGAACTGCGAACTGCGAGCGCAGGTGAATGAATCAAGCACTGAATAAACAAATGAGCTGCAAAACACATGGCGGCTATATTTCTTATATGCATATACCCTAACAATGCAGGTATATGCGTTTCGCCATGAAATGTGCAACGGCTGAGTACTTAAAGGCTTGCCAATATGCAGAAAATTGATATAGCTGCTGCTTTTCCATATAAGATAGCTTGGGGATTAAAGGTCTTAAATTTAGATTTAGATTTGGAGTATTAATACGTCCCAAAAATGGATTTACATAGGGTAAACCTCTTTTATTCAAGTCAAGATCAAAACCATTTAATTGTTACTATATTGGGATACTTGGTTTTCAGGGGGGGTTCGATCCTTAAACTTCCTGGTCCGCTCTACTCAAGGCGCTTGATCCCTATATTTCCTGGTCCGTGCGCTACTCAAGACCCTGTCAAGGATTACATACGACAGAATTGTATTCGCTTATAATTATAAGAATACTTTGTTTTCATGTGTGTTCGATCATTCGAACTTCCTGCTCCGCTCTGCTCATTGGGCTCGATCTCTTAAACTTCCTGTCAAGGAATATGACAGAATTGTAGCTGATAAAGCAAGGAAAACAAATTGAAAAATTTGATTTATTATTAACATATATTATTTTCCATTTTATTGTCGCTCTTTACTTATGGGTTTTTTTGTGTGATTTGCTGGACTAGAACCAGCGACTTCTCTTAGACAACTAAAGCACGCATGTTTCTGACCTCACGCTGGCAAAGGACTTTTATTGCTACGTTGTTGATCATGTTTTTCACGCAAACTTTGATCCACGCTTTCCTTCACTTAGAGGAGGTCGAATTGCCCGAAACCAGGTCTCATATCGCCACAAAAGGTAGCTGCAGTCCAAATTCCAGGCCCTAGCTCTTAGATTTTGTTAAGTAGTTAGTCAGTCAGGGCAAACTCTTTACTGTGCAGGGCATTAACGCATCGACTTGCCAAATTTAAATGCAATATGTATTCTACTTATAAAGATGGAAGATCGCGCACGGTCTCTGTGTGTGGTGTTGCTCGGTGGAGCTGTGTGGTGCTTTTTGTGGTGTTGTACATATCAAAATTGTAGTCGCATTCAAAAGTGCGCAATTGCAAGCCCAACTGTCGGCTATTGCCAGTCCAACTGTCTCGCTGTCTATTTGTCCCACTGTCCCACCTGTCCGCCTGTCCCACCTGTCCCAGCTGTCCCACTGTCTGACTGGCTGACTGCTCTTGTCGCGTTGGCTGGCTGTTCGCGGCTGGCGTTGGAGTGTTTGGCGTCTGAAGGTCTACTTGGCAGCAGCTTTGGAGTGTGTTGGCGTTGCCTTCGCCGTCGCCGTCGTCGTTGTCGCTGCTGCTGCTAAAATGAAATACGAGTGCAAACAAACCGCCAGCACAGAATGCACAGCTAGACACGCCGAAGCACAGATGCCCTTAACTAAATTGAATGCATTTTAAATTGTATGAAAATCAAGGGATGTCTTTTGATTGGACTCGTATTGGGATAAACATAATAACTATCGAAAAAATTATATATATATATATATTAAGATGATGGTTTGGTTCGCGGTTTGAACCAGCGTCCTGTTTTTAGATGACGCTTGATTCACCTTGTTTTCCAGGGGCATTTATTGTTATTCTAATTCTCCCATGAATGTATAGAAAAATGAAATACAAAATGTTCATATTTCTTTCATATGTAAAACAAAACAAAGCCAAAGCTGATAGTGTGCTTCCCAGTTTGAAGCAGCTTTCTGCTTTTAGGTGCGTTTGCTTTTCCTTGCCCATTTATTAATGCTAGTTAACTGGGAATATGTTGAAATAAAAAATATACATATAATGTTCAAACTTCTTTCCTCTGTAACGCATGACAAAGCCAAGGGAATCTCTAGATAGAGTATGGCCCGTAAGAGCTCTAGATCGAGATCAGTCAGATTGCGGCTGCTTGCGGCGCAGTTTAAAGAATAATGGGCCAGCATATGTGAATACTTATGTGAATACTCATGTGAATAGTCATGTGAATATGTGCATATATATGCGCGACTGTTAAGCTCACGTTATTTGTGGTGCTTGTGTTTGTGTTGACACTTGGCGAACACGTTAAGTAAGTAACCATCTAGAGTCGAATAAAAATCGTAAAATAAATGTGCAACAAGTTGCCGCATTTGCATAGCTGCCGCTAATTAATTCAATTAGAGGAGCAGTCACTGGACAATTCCTCGAATCGGTTTTCACTTTCGTGGCAAATGCTGATGCTAACACGCTGCCGTTAAAGCTGCTGATGTTACAGCAGCTGCCAGATGATTGAGTGCTTGCGGAAGTTGTTTTCGTGTTGACAATTGACAGGTAGCTTATCTACGTACACTGACGGACACAAGATAGATAGCATCGAAAAAATAATAGAAGCTCTGTGTTTTGGTTTTATTTACAAAGCTGTCGATAAAAAACTGTATCCATTTGGAACTTCATCGAATCTAAAACTTAGCGTCTATCGATAGTCGATGGCTGCAATTATCGATTCTATCGTTAATTTGAAGCAGAGAGTTTTAGAGACTTTCAATCGATTGTTTGAAATATTTGAAGTGGGGTATGTCATTGATTGAAATTGATTGAAAAACAATTGCAATTGCATGGTTCATTGTTGTCTTTGCGATTAAGGAGAAATAACAAAAAATTAGTAGCTATCGATATTAACAAGAGCAGTCGATAGTTACAAGTGCAGCCAATTGGTGCGATATATAGTTCTATCGATATCTCTGTACTATTAAAACTGCTACAAACACAAAGCTAAATGCATTATGAATGGCTAATTAAAGGAGTTATATTAATTTATTATACTGAAAGATACTCAGAAGGTAATGTTAAAAAGAGGCGACACAAAATGTTAGCCAAATGATCGTGAAAGTAATGAAACTTGATAATCGATAACCACAAGAAGGATTTTTTAATTGAAAGATTTTAATCTAAACAAAACTTGAAAATAATTGGTGCAATCGAAGATTGCATCGATAACTTCACAATACAACTAGACATATCGATCGATATAAATATTAGCTTGAGTATGGATATTCGATAGATCATCCTTCTGACTCAATTGTTAGCACGAGTTGGTAAAATACTATTTAAAATAAATCCAGTAATCAATACTATTGATTGATTTGATATAAACAATCAGATTTTCATATATTACACAAATATCGATATATTCGATAATGAGCTCGATTTTGTTATCGACATATTTAATAAATGTATAGATTGTGTCGGAACTATTTCTTTGGAACTAACGAATCACGTTGATTTACATATGTTACATGAATATCGAAATATTCGATAATTAGCTCGATTGTGCTATCGATATATTTCATAGAGTTATCGATTGTTTTGTAGCAAACATATGTAGATATATGTATTTCTTTGGAACTACCGAATCACGTTGATTAACATATGTTACATGAATATCGATATATGCGATAATGAGCTCGATTGTGTTATCGATATATTTAATAGAGTTATCGATTGTTTTGTAGCAACATATGTAGATATATGTATTTCTTTGGAACTAACGAATCACGTTGATAGTTTACCATGACACTTTAAAGACGTACGTGTGTGTGTGTAGATAAATTGATAGATCGATAGATAGATAGATAGATGAAGCGGTAGATAGATTGCTATTCTAATCAAACTGGGCGCTTAAGTTGTTCCCGCTGTTGGCTGTGTTGTGGTACCTAGAAAGAGAGAGGGAGAGAGAGAGAGCGAGAGAGAGAGAGAGATAGGGAACATGACATTTATGGCCAATCACACCGAGCTCCTCTATAAATTTGCAATCAACTTTTATCAGGCTGGGCACCCAGAACGTGCCAGCGCTAACGTTTCTATTCACACGCCTCAACCGAAACGGGAACGGGAACGCGATTGCTTCATGGTACAGCCTGGAAGAGTCTGCTGCTCCATCAGTGATAGATTGGCCCACATTCGTTGTGAGTCGCGTTTGGCTGCCAATTTTCCAGGCAACGTCCGCAGCGGCAGCTCCCCCAGCTTCAAGCTTGAAGCTGCAGCCAAACAACCTGCCCCCCGTGCTCCATGTCATATGCTTACATTGCATTCATCGTCATACGTTGCCGCCGCGTCAGAGCCGTCGCCTTGGTAATCTAACCAAATTACTGTGGTGTTCACAAACACGTTCTCTAAACGGTTTCATAATAACAACACGCTGCCGCAGAGCTAAAGAATTTCTGCGGACCTCTGCAGCTTCCTTCTCATAATGCGAATATGCAGCTAAAGCTCATCTCAAACAACCAGTGTGTGCCTGTGTGTGTGTAAGTGTGTGTGTGTGTGTGTCCGTCCGTACAGCGGCTATGTTCTAATGCAAATTGCAGTAATAATTGGCCTATTATGCCACTGAGCCAGGCAGTAGGTCGTACTGTACCACAACATTGTTGTTGTTCCAAGTACACTCGGAAAAAGCCAACTAATATGATCTTTATAGAATTCAGATTTTTCAAAAAATTCTGGCAAATTGTATGCAATAAATATTGCTTGACTTAAGACTCTTCTTAAATTTCAAATAAAAGGAGAAAAGCGCAGAATAACTTAAACAAATCCCAAGCAAAAATATTCTTAAATTAAGTGTTAATATTACTTAACTTAAAACTGTTCTTTAATGTAACATAAAGGAAAGGAGAATGGCGCGAAATATTTTAAACAAGAATCAGCATAGCTACAAGACTTCTTAAATTAAGCAAGAAATTTCTCATATTAATTTTTACGTTGCTTCGTTTTAAAATTATCACTTTTTTATATTTTATAATGTTGCGCCTGAATTTTATGAACTTAACGAACACAAGCACAAAGTATTTATAGGAAAAAACATACTTGATAAAGGCTATAAATTCTCATAATTAGATTTATCTTGCTTGATATAAATTATACAAGGCCAAGAGGAAATTGCTTCAATTGAGCACAAAATACTTACGACAAGAATCGTCTTTTCCAGCATTCATTTGTATTTGGATTCATTCATTTCAAAAAACTTTCTCAAATTAAGTAGCAAGACTTTTTCTTGTTTTTAAATATGCTCTTAAATGTTTGGAAAAAAGGAACAAATATCTTCAATTCGGCAGTAGACATTTATACCAAGAACTGCCATGCTTTAAATAAGTGCACAGCGTGCTTAAATTAAGTTCAAAAATACTTAAAATAGTAAATATTTATAACAAGAAGAGCATACTTAAAATAAGTGCAAAACGTGCTTAAAATAAGTGCAAAACGTGCTTAAATTAAGTTTAAAAAAAACTTAAATGAACTAAAGCATTTCGTCACTTAATAATATAGTTGTTAAAAAAATAATTTTGTGCTTAGTTTAAGATACTTTGAGCTCGAAACTTGGTGCGAGCGCAAAGTAGTAGATATTTTTGCTGAGTGTTGTAGTTGTTGTTGTCTTTGTTGTTGCTGTTGTTAGTGGCAGAGTGTGTGTGTGTGTGTGGCACGCCCACCGCCCAGCCCCGCTGAACGCCCATTTGACACAGCGAAAAGCATTTAATATATGTTTTAGTCTAAAAGTTGGCATTAAACGTTCAGATCTAACCAAATATGGCAAGCGCTCAGATCGGGCTTGGAAGTTGGGCTGCATTTGCGAGGCGGAAGCAAAGATCGAGCCCAGAGGTCGCGGCATCGGCGCATTTGTGCGCTCATTAATTAGTTGCGACGGCAAATTAATGCCTAATCAAATTTTATTGAATTATAAACCAGTCGCCAAGCTGAGATGCAGATGCGCGATGCTCCAAGACCGGGACCGGGAGCAGTTGCACAAAGATGCTTGCGGTAATTAATGTGCGCCAAAGCTGCCGACGGCATTAAAATTAATTTGATTTGGTTAAAGGCAAAGGCGCACAACAAGCACAGCCCCGGGCCAGCGGCCAAAAGATTCGTCCTGAGTTCTTGGTGGCGCTCCGAGCACCGACTGACAAGTGTCGGGTGGCTTCCAGTCGCCAGTCGCCAGTTGCCAGCTGCTGGCCTGGGAGCTGCCCAAAATAGCCAAGCGAGCAATAACGACAAGTGATTGCTCTTGCCGTCTATGCCCGACTATGTTATGCCCTGGAAGCCAGAACTCTGAGCTGTGCTTCAAAAGCTCGAAACCAGAATTTGACCAAAATCAGTGCACAGTTAACGAAAAGATAAAGATTCAGTCAGGAGATACTTTTTATTTAGACACGTGTAAATATCCAAATTATGTACACATTTTATTTCCTGTTACTTTAATTTCGTGTATCTTATAATTTGATTTTTTTATAAACAAAAGAAATATAAATAATCTTTTATAGGTAGTTTATTATATGCTATAATTAAATTTAATTTTCACTTCTATTATTATTTTTTTTCAATTTTATTATATCCTATTTGTCTATTTATTTTATTTGAGTATTTAAAATATTTTTTATATTTTATGTTTATATTCATATTTTTTTATGGTATTTAATTTTGTTGTTGATTATATTTATATTTATTGTTCCTATTTATTTATTTTAACTTTTTATTTAAATATCTTTATTGTTTTCATATATTTTATTTATTTTACTTCTTGCTATCAGTAAATTAATTTTTTATATGTCCTTTACTATTTGTTTATTTTTTTTATATTAACTCTTGAACTTTTTTTAATTTATGCCCTTTTTCTGCTCGTGCACATGCTGCTGATTTGTCTGTTGCATACCCAATTTCTGATAGTTGCAGGGTATAACAAATGGTCAACAGCTCGTTGCAATTTTAATTAACTGCCGCGTCTGCGCATTAAAATTGTTTTGACTTTGTTAAATGCTTGCAAATCAAGAAGCGACATGAAAATTTACGCGCAGTGGGAAAACGATTCGACCGGCGAGAGAGAGAGATGGAGGGAGATGGAGAGAGAGAGGGAGAGAGGGGGGGAGAGTCTGAAATCGATATGTGGTCAGATTCGATGCGGCTGGGACTGAGGCATTTGAGCCAAGCTGCAACCGCGCATTAAACAGTTCGGGCCAAAATACAACAATCAGGCAAATGGAAGTCGAAGCCCATTGTTACCATTGCTCCAACTCCTCCTCCTACTCCTCCAACTGCTCCTGCTCCTGCTTGGCAACGCGCAAATGTTTGCCAATGTAATTAAAAATGCATTTGCGGCCTAAAGAGGCGCGTAGACCGCCAGGAACACGGAACACACGGCAACAACGGGAATTCGCCAAGTGCAATCGCCGATCAGCGCAAATTGTCGTGAATTAGCTGGCCAAATCAAATGTCTGGCATTAGATGCTGCTGCCACTGCCATTGCCAATCAGCTTTCAAGTGCCGACCAGGTTGTTGTTCATGTTGTCGTTCTCGTTGTTGTTGTTGTTGTTGTTGGCACCCGGGTCACGGCATGCCAAAAATTATCACATCACGCATACGACGTGTGTGACAACGACGACTAAACGGGCAACGCTTGCCGCAACGCGTGAAATGTCAAAAGCTAAAAATGCCATTTGTTGTCGACTCACTTTAACACACACACACACACAGACACACACACACACAACAATGTATACTCTATGCAACAGATGAACGCGTGCCGTGACACGAGCTAAAAGTGTGTGTCGTGCTCTTTATAACAAAAACAAAAAATACTTTATACAACACTGGAAATCAGTTATGAATAGATAGAAACAATAGAATTATAGATTTCCGTGCCTGGTTATAACTATACTAAGATTTATTGAACTAATCTTCAATTTTGTACTTACAAATCTCTCTCGAAAACTTTGTACTCTAAAACTCTTCAACTTTAAATGCTTTGGAAGCTTTAACTTTAATAACTAAATAAAACGCCTTAAAATCGATTTTGATATATAGTTTTAAGCTAGTTTTTACCAGGACAAACGATTGAAGTAAAAATATCAAAATTCAAAATTTTGAAAACGTTTTTATACCCTGAAACTATTGACATAGGTAAAACGGGTATAATGTATTTGTGCAAATGTATGTAACAGACAAAAGTAGCACATATGACCCCATAAAGTGTATAAATTCTTAATCAGCATCAAAAACCGAGTAGATCTAGCCATGTCCGTCTGTGAAATTGAACCTATAAGAACTAGAGACTTGAAATTTTTAACGTGGCTCCTCCCAGCGCCCGCGCAGTACGAATTTGTTTCCGATAATCGATACCTTGGCCCGCTTCCAAGCAATCGATAAAAATCGATATCGAAATCTCTCTCAAATCTCTTGGGTTTTCAGAGCTTAAGTCTCCAAACTTGACTTGTGGCTTCTAGAATAGTATAAACAGTTCAATTATCTTTTATTTTATAGTTCTCGACACTCTACACCGCAATAATCATTAAAATCTCTTTAGTTTTGCCTTGTTTACGAGTTTTAAGTCTGGAAAAGAATTTCCTAAAAAAAAAAGGAACGTGGAATAGGATAGTATATTCTCAAAATATTATTGATACGTAAAGCCTGGAAATTGCCTTAAATTTTCAATTGTATTTTAAGTTAAATGTAACTTAAAAATAGTTGTTTCCAAATTCACTTCACGATTTGTTTAAAATTCGTGCTCGTGCTGTGTCGCGTCGTGTTTGGCACGCGCTCAGCTCTAAGCTGTTTGGGCTTTTGTGTGGCATGTAATGCTGGCTGGGCCGGGCACAGCGGAAGGGGGGAGGAGGAGATGGGAGGAGATGGGCTAGGGGGTGGGTGAATTGTTGGCAAATGCAAAGTGCTCATGATTTGTTCATTGTTGTCATTGTCCGCTCTTTGCGGCGGCAGCGACTGCGACAGCACACACACGCAGCGCAACGTTCGCCCGGGCCGCGGCGCATGCAGATTGGCCACAAGCGATAGCGATAGCCTTTTTTTTTTGTGCTATGCTATGCGCTTTTCGGCCGGGGCAACAACTCCATTCGGACCATTTGTTTGCCAGATGAAAAATTTCCTTTTCAACGCGCCACGACGACAACAGCCGCACCTGCCTTGGGCCCCGCAACCAGAGAGCTGAGGCCGGCCTCCATTTTGGTTGGCTATGCAAAATTTGCAAATTGCAAATGCGCACATGTGTGTGTCTCTGCGTGTGTGTGTGTAGTTATTGATGCATGTTTGATGTGACGCTTTTTGCTGCCCTGCCATCCTCATACGCTCTCGCCTTGCCGCTCTCTCCTCTTCACTTTGCTGCTCTTTTACCCACCCATGGCCTATCAGCGTGGGCCGCTGGCGACTGCGCAGTCGCGAGCCGCTGCTCGTGTTTGTCGATTTCGTTTTGCACTCGTCGTCGCCGCGGGCCACATTTACAGCGCTGTTTAGAGTACTCGCGCGCAATCGCGCAATTCACACACTCACAACTTGCATGCGAAAAATTGTTGTTTGTTTTATGCAAATGATCGCCACGTCGCTGGGGGGCGCGCGGGTTACAGGTTTAGGTTGTAGTTGGTTACCTTTGCCTCAGCCATTTGCTGCCCGTTTCAATTTCGGCTTGCAATTAAAAACCGAAAGTGTGAATTCGGAGCGATCAAGTGTGCGAGAGAGCGAGAGGGAGAGCGCGATAAAGAGAATGGACAATATTATGCTAAGATTCGATTCGGGACGAGTGAAAGTTAGGTTAGGCGTGTACATTTAAATTAGCCGTGACGTCACAGGGCTGCTTGGTACATGTCACTTGCATGCAAGCAGTGTAAATTCGAACTCGAAATTTGAGTTAAATCCTAAGGGAAAAGCAACAATAACTGGTCTGCTGTTCAATAAGTGTAATATCATAATGAAAAAAAAAACTATTAGCCAATAAAAAGTTTCAGTGTGCCATTGAAGAAAAATAA
This sequence comes from Drosophila borealis, assembly GCA_035045885.1. NCBI lineage: Eukaryota > Metazoa > Arthropoda > Insecta > Diptera > Drosophilidae > Drosophila > Drosophila borealis. The sequence goes on from JAWNOR010000308.1 coordinate 179,918, forward strand.
AGTAAATAAAGTACCAGTTTTGGAGTATTTGTTTCACCTTGAAAACAACGATAACGGTGCTGCTTGGCAAATCTCACTCCAATTCGACATCGAATTGGCCTCGCGTGCTAAAAACAATAGAAAAGCCCCGTCAACAACAACAACAGCAGCAATTCTGCTCAGCTTTTGTTGCTCTAATTTGCACTCAAATTTGTTCCGTACGCATCACGCACAAAAGGGAACAGAAGAAGCGCCAAAAATAGCAACAATGCAGGTCGCAATTGAGAGCGCATCATAACTGTAACGGCGCCTAAGCTAAACCCATTGAGTAATTTATATTAATTACTCAATGAGCTAAGCTGCTGTTCGCATGCGTTCAGTGCTCTCGCAGCTGCCGAAGGGTTAGTGCGTGTCGGGCTTATGTTGTTTTGTACGTGTGTGCTTTTGAAGAACAGTTATGTAGTTGTGCGGTGAGTCATAAAAATGTATTTAATTGTTTTTTTTTGTATGTGTAATTGTACTTATAATTGTATTGTATGTATGTATACATAAGTGTTTATTAATTCGTCGGAAACTATTTATAAATGTATGTGCATAGGCAACATATGCGCCAGCTGAGCTGCTGCAGCTCTCTCTGCCTCTCTTTTGCTCTCTCTCTCGTCTTCTCTTCTAGTTTGTCGCTCAGTTGTCAAGGTCAGCGCACAGCTGCAATTGTGTGCACTAATTTTGCAGGCAATTGCCATTTTTCACAAATCGCCTGGCGCCGCTTTGTCTCGCTCTTTCTTTCATTTCCATTTGGCAGCTCTCTTCCCATTTCTGGCATAAATTAGCGTGCAGCTAATAAGAGTACTCTCTGCCGCCCGCTCCTTTCCAGCTGCCCAGCTGGAACGGGCAGCTGTCAAAAACGTTTTGCTAGCTTCGGATGCTGCTGCTGCTGTTGCTGCCACTGGTCAAGATTTCACACATATCGCTGCAAGCCAAACGGCAAACGGTTTGCCTAACTGTGTTTGTTTACGTCTGAGGGGGGGGGGGGGGGGTTGAGGGGGCGGCAGTCAGTGTTTCCTGCACATTTGACGCGTTGATTGCCGTGCGCTGCGCTGCGCAGCACAGTAGCCAGCTGGAATGTCAGCTACGTTCCGGACGTTTGACTTGCCAGCATCTGCATAAAAGGTCGTGATGTGTTTGTGTGTGTGTTTGTGTGTGTGTGTGTGTATCTGATTGATGAGGCATTTGCATGCTGCAGCTGGAGCATAAGCTCAGTTGTGAAAGTGTTGGCCACCCCGTCGAGCCGCGAGCAATAGAATCAACGTTAACTTTCGCCTCTTTTCGGCTTGATTCGCCAACTTCTGTGCTCGACTCTTCCCCGTGGAAGTCAGAGGGCATGATTAATTGGGCGCCCCGCGAATAACATCAGCAGCAACGCTCGCTCAGCCGCAAACTCTATATAGCCAGTGATTAACCCACTGACCGCTGGCTGAGATAATGTCTGGCTAAGATTATGATTTCCAACAACAACAACAACAAAAATGTACAAATTTTCCTATTTGCCCAGCCATAACGAAGCTGTCATTAAATTCATGAACTGGCCGCAGCCAATGAAGTCGTTTTTGCCAAAAAAACAACAACAACAACAACAAAATGATTGCACGGGAGAAGTCGAGTTCAATGTTGGCCAGAAGAAAGTTTTTAATGAGCCCCCAGGAGCAGCCAGGCTCTCGATTGGCATTTGGCTAAGTGCATGAAAAACATTCTAGTGCAAAGCGGCAAACATTTAGCCAGCTTCAGCTGCCAGTTCCCATACACTGTAAGAAATTTCAAGCGCAAAGCTATTTCACATTTCTTTGCAATATCTTAAACTTTTCCAGGCCAACAAAAGTTGAACCAAATATCTTTTGTCTAAACTTTTTTATAATTTTGTTGCGAAATGTGTAACGCATAAAAGGAGACATATTCGACCCCATAAGGTATATATATTCTTGATCAGCATCAATGTCGCGTTGATATCGAACGATCGGTCGAAAATGAAGAAAACCTTTTATTTTCAAGATGTCTTAACCATATTCGGCATTAACTATTTTTCCTGTGCAAAGCAAAATAAGCATTATGAACAGCTTCGGGTTGCAAGGGTATTAAATCTTCGGCGTGCCGCAGCTTCTTTCTTATTTTTTATTGATATTCCTTCAATTTAACAAGAGATGTTTCCTGATCCTTAGGTGGGGGGAATATAGACCCATTAAAGACTCTTTTTGTGCAAGTATTTATAGATTGAACTAGTTACTTTTAATTTTGTTTAATTTCGTATAAATTTCTGTTTTAGAATAAATTGGTTTTTTTTTATAGATATTTTATACCGAGATAGCAAAAATCTTACCAACAAAATGCTTAAAATTGAAAACAAATTTTTTTCAAAATGTTTGTAAATGTGTAAACGGAATATGCAGGGTATTCGAGTCGGTGCCTCCTCCAATCATATTGTCACGTCACGTGCGGTGTCGGGAGTGCACACAATTTTGGCCGCTCGTAGTTAACTTTTTGACTCGACTCGATTTGACTTTCGGTCCGAAACAGAAAGCAAACCACAAAGCCAATGTGAACCACAGCGAAACAGCTGAGTAACCGGTGGCATTTGTTGCCCCCATCGACAGGTGCGACAGGTGCGACTGCGAGCTGGTCTTAGGCTGGGGCGTATCGATGCTCGTATGTGGCTCGCTTTTGGCTGCGATTTCGATTTCGTTGCAATTAAAATTCCAGTGCAACCGCCGCCAGCACCACCGCCAGCACCGCCAGCTTCAAGCTGGCCAGTTGTCCGCTTGATTGGCCGTGGAATGCGTCGAATTCAATTTGTTTCTGCGTTTGCTCAAAGCGCCAAAATAAAATAAAAAACCACTCCGCTGACTAACAATTAAAATTGCCAGCGCTTTTAGTTAGTTTATTTGTTTTTTATTATTCAGTTTCGGGCAAATAATTAGCATGACTGCGAGCCGAGCTCCTTGAATTTTGCATAAATCATTTGCAAATGTCAGCTAAGTGCATTTTGGGAATAACAATTTATGGGACACAATTGTATACACATTAAAGAAGCATTCATTTTGTTAGTATTTGCATAATATTAACTAAAACTCATAATGTAAAATGTTTATAGAAGGGATTTGATTGAGAAACACAGCTGAATATAACAACTAATTTTTTTTAAATTATCTTAGCTATATTTTAATTTTTCTGTTATTATGAGAACAACTTAAATTAAATTTATTAGAAAATTTACAATACTACTTAGTCGACTTTTAAGTCTAATATAAAATTAACAAAGTTACGGTGACTATATATATCGATCTGGGAGATCGATTGGATGGGACCTCCGCAATCTCCTCCGCGTTCGGACTCCTCCAATTCGACGCCTCCTTAGAAGGCGCCTAGCCAGTCGATTTGGATGGTTTTCCAGTCGCGTTATGTAGTTTGCAGTCTGTTTGTTTATGACGTCCCCGACTTAGGGCACTCCTAGGTCTTTTTCCAAATTGGAAGTTCGCATATACCGCCCTGATTTTCGTAAGGCGCGATTTTGCAGCAATACCGTAAACTTGAATACCAAATCGCCAGGCAGGAGCTAGGCAGGTTTTGTATATGTTTACTTTGTTTTTTAAACATAGCGCATTTCTACAATACATTGGTAGCAGATATTATTTAGTTTCCTTTTTTTTCATTTTCTTTTATTAACATCTTTATTTCTAACATATATTCCTTTAATTTTCTAACTTACTTCCTCAGAGTAAGAATCGGCTGGTTTATAGCTTAACAATGGTTTTTTTGCTTGAGTAGCATAATATTTACACTAAGTATATGTATTTAGTCTAGACTAGTTTCTAGTTTGTTTGACTAAAGACATCGATTGACCAGATCTGTTGGGAAGGTCCGTTTAAGCCGGATCCCCTGCCAGGATGTTAGGGTGCTGGTGGAGCTTAAAGAGGCACCTTGCTGCTTGCCTCTTGGCAACGTCGCCTCTCATAGAAACCTTAAGGTGTGCATAAAGGGCCTGCATGATGCAAACTTAGGTTCAATTGAGCTTTTGCGGCTATGCCGTAAGGTCGCCATGTAGGGGCAAGGATTGCCTTGTAGATGAGAAGCAGAAAGTAAAATATGATCAAGAATTATGATTAGGCACTTTCGTGTTAAAGGCACAAAAGATTAAGCATAATTTGGTTCTTATAAGGTTCCAACCTTAACCTCAATGCCAGAGCTCATATTCAGGCTAACGTCTGGTTAGCCTCCGCTGCAACTAAATAATAAATTAAAAAACATCTTCATTTAGTATACAACAAATGCAACTCAATTGGCCAAATACTGGCTAGTCGTAGGCTCCATTGTCGCATTGTCACATCTTGGACTTAAATTAATCCAACGCTCAACTTCACACGCTGCCATAAAACTAGCTGCGGCCGTTGCGGCAACAACTTAATGCATGCCAATTGTCGCGCCTTCATCTAGATACACTTTGGCTAACAACAACGGCAACAACAAACTAACGAGGAGCCAGGGAGGCCATCAGCCAGAGTTGCCATCCAATCTCCGACAAGCCGCAACTCAAATTGAATGGCAAAAACGTCTTTTTTTTTTTTTGGTTATTGCCACAGCGTCACGTCTTGCCCCCCTTTGCAACACACACACACATACTCGTGCAGACACTTGCAACACTGCCGCTGGCCACGGCTGTCATTCTGGCAGCGGGCAGAAGCTGCCAGCTCCAAGTTCCAAGCTCCGAGCTTCGAGCTGCCAGACTGTAAATCTGCATGCGCGTCGCGGTGTCAAAACTTTTTAAACAAAATAATTAAATGTAGAGAAGCGGGCAGCGAACTGCAGCAACAGCAACAACTAACAAGTAAGAGTGCCTAGCTAATCTGTGCTAGACGAGCAGATACCCTGTAAAAAGGCTGGCATACAACCAAACACCTTGCTGCTGTTTTTTTCGATTTGGGTGGAAATTTCGATTTTCATTTTTTGAATGCCATTTATTTTTTTCTATTTCTTTTATTAGTTAATTTTTTGATGCTATTCTTTAGCATCTTATAAATAACATTTATTTTTATGTCTTTATACATGTTCCTTTATATTATTTATTTATATCTATTCTAGTGCCCGGCTTGGGAGATCGATTGGCTGGATCCTGCCAAGTCTCCGGCACTTTCTCCGGCAAAGCCTTCTTGCCAGTTTACTAGGATGAGCAGCAAGACGGACCGTGTAGCTGGTGGACTGCGGCCATACGAATTCAATAAGGTATTATTTTCTATCAATCAAATTCTTTTTACCCGAGTTATTATAAAAAACATAACCCCTTGTTTTTTTCGATTTCGGTTCAAATTTAGATTTTCATTTTTGTACTGCCAATCGATAGTCGTGATCCTTACGAGTCCAGGGAAGTATATAATGCCATAATCGGGCAATATTTGGCCGAAACAATTGTTTTTGTAAATTAACAAAGCTATGGCTATTTGCGGAATCTGTCGAGTCCTATGTCAATCGATTTGTATGTACAAGGTTCATAAACTGGCCAAAAACCAATAAGAACATGTTCATGTAGTTTCGGATGTATTACGGATTTTCTGTTTTTACCGGCTTAAATTTCACCAAGTCCTGGATTCTTAGATGACCCCATAATGTTTTGATGCAGATCGATGCGGATGGTCTTTACGATCCAAACGCACCAAATCTTTTGAAAATCTGAAAGGATATGGCCGAGTTATGGCTATTTTTCTAAAAAGGACATGATAGCAAAATCGGCGATGGCTCGGTCATTTGAAGGACAATCCGAGAGTCCTTTGGTGAGCAGACAGTGCTTATCTCGCTAATTCAGAATATACAAAGAAAAGGACGAAAATCGTCCTAAGAGCCGCGATATAAGGACATTTCTTTTGTATATTAGGCAGACCATAGCTCAGCCGTATCCTTGTGAATCCTGACGAGTCCTGTGTCAAACAACGCGTATTGATCACAGCTACCAACTGTCCAAAGGACATCAAAATCGTCCTTGTACTTTCGGCGATATGGCTATTTTACTAAAAAGGACATTTTTCAATTAGCCATAACTCGGCCAAATCCTTAAGGATATCGGAAGGATATACCTTGTTGAACTCGTGGAGAGCAGGTCTATCGATTGGCATTCAAAAATTTCCAGAACTCGACAAAAAATTTCACCAAAATTTTTCATAGGGGGTTAGTCGCAAAAGTGGCCAAAATCGAAAAAATCGGGTCTAAATTGGCCATTTGAAGGACTAGCGGGATGTCCTTTGGACAGCAGATAGTGCTCGTCCTCCCATTTAAGAAAATACAACAAAAAGGACGAAAGTCCTTCAAACGGCGAAGTTTTTAGGGCAATTTTTGCAACAGAAAATAGGCTATAACTCGGCCATATCCTGGCGTATCCTGACAAGTCCTGTGGCAAATAAACTGCATTGACCAGGACTATCAACTGGCCAAAATTCATTAAGATCGTCCTGGTAGTTTTGGAGAAATTTAAGGATTTGTGTTTTTGGGCCATTTCCGTGCGTTCCGGGACTGAAATTTTACAAGTCCAATTTCGGCTCATATGATTCTTAGATGACCCCATATTTTTATGATGCAGATCGATGCAGGGGGTCCATACGATCCTAACGCACCATGTCCTTTGAAAATCTGCAAGGACATGCCCGAGTTATGGCCTGTTTTCCGATTTTATATAAATATTTATTTGTTTATATTAAATGTGTTTTTATCTTTTCAGACTGACAAATTAAGGACTACAATGAGCTCTAAGGACCTCCACGACTGACAAAGCAAATTTTTCCAGGATCGGACTTTAATTAAGCCAGATATAGCTATTTTAAGTTCAAATAAGCAACAATTACAATTTAAGCTCAATTTGTCAATTAAAAACAACAATTTTATAAATTGAAACATAAATAAATCAATTTATTTAAAATAAACAACGAAAATCCTGTTTTTTTTATTTAAAAATTAAAAATCCATTGCATACCCGCCAGGGGCGTCTGTTGGCAACCGCTGGCTGCCGAGATTTTTCTTAAAATCTGACAAAATACCAGGCGAACATAAATTCCCAGAAGGTCGACAAAAAATATTTTTAGCTGCCGAAAAATTTTATTGCATACCCAAAAGGGGCGCCCGTCGCAGCCGGCTGGGTCCCAAATTTCCCAAAAGTACCAGGCGAACAGAAATGCCCAGAAGGTCGACGAGTTTTTCGAACAAAAATATTCGTTGCATAGCGTTAAGGGGCAAAAATGTAAAAAATTAAAATGAGTACTGTTAAGTAGCAGTTTCTGTAAACTGAGCGCTGTAAGGGCGCTGTAAAATAACAGCTGCAGCTGTAGCTAATGTAAAAGGGCTCCAGAAAGAGAAATCATACACGTTTTTGGACCATTTCAATGCACATTTTGCAGAGATGTGATCCTTTAGGTTCTCAAGGACTATATCAATGGTATGGTATGACCAAGGATATGTTTGTCAACTAGAAACCATCCAGGGGGCGTGGGTGCTGCTGGGGGCGGCTGTAAAACAAAAGCATACATAGTTTTGGACCATGTTCTTGCGTTTTTTGCAGGAACTCGGTCCTTTCGGTTCGCTAGGACTATATCCATGATATGGAATAACCAAGGATATATAGGTCAACTAGGTACCATGAGTAGCGATCATTTGCTGATTATATGTTGTCCATGTCCAATCTGCCAAGCCAGGTTTGGCTGAAATATACAAAATGAAAAATTTGTTAATTTAAAATACGTCCGATTTTGAAAAGATATACATTTAAGAAATATTGATTTTGATGCCAATCGATAGAACTGATCCTAACGAGTGCAAAATGGTATAAAATTCCCAAATCGGACAGTATTTAGCCGAGATATTCCAAAAAATCATCAAAAAAGGTGGACTTTACAAACGAATCGGTTTTTGGTCAACCACTTTTTTAAACCTATCAATTTTTGAAATGTTTGAATGCTAATATATAGTAGGGATCCGTACGCATTCAAAAAGGTATAACATTTAAAAATCTGACCATATTTACCCGAGATATTCATTAAAAATCATCAAAAAAGTTTTGATTTTGGTCAAAATTTAGATTTTAATTTTAAAGACGCGGACTTTTTGATTACCTCGGATAAACAATGTCCGGGAATGTTATACCTTTTTGAGCTCGTGCGGATCCCTACTAACGAATCGCATTCAAACAATTTAAAAATCAAAGGATTGAATAAAAGTTTCTGACAAAATAGTGAGAATATACAATTACATACTAGCATAATAAGATATAAATAGCGAAAAATTCGCTTAAGCATACGAAGAGTGAAATAAACTTCACAAAAATTATGTGTTTATATCTTTATCTATTGCCTTATCGATTTTAGGAAATAAAACAACAATCGAGGTATTATATCACAGATATTGTTCGATTGTTATCGCTATTAAGCAACATGAAAGTTATCGAAAAATGTATGTTTGTTTTTTCATGTACTTTTATAACTAATTTCGAGTCTCTAGTTCTACACAGAGAAACATGGCTAGATGGACACAGCTGGTTGTCATATCAATATACCCCATTTAAACAATTTCCTAAAGGGTACAAAAAGCAGCGTGGTATGTGTGTCTAGCTACCCAGCTCTGCCCGCTGCCCGGCAGCCGCCGCGAGGAGCGACAACAAAAGCGCGCCAGGCGCATGCAAAGAAATCCGCTAGAAAGTCATGTTCGTGCCGCTGCAGCTTGTACCCAGAGCTCGTGGCTGGCAGAAGGAGAAGCAGCAGCAAGAGCAGCAGCAGCAGCAGCAGTCGCCAAATGGCCAAAAAAAATAAATGGAAAAGAAGAAAAAACGCGCGACATGCCTGCTCTAGCCGGCTGCCTTGGCTGCATAATAATTTATGATCGCGTCGTCCAAGATGTGGGTTAATCGTGTTTTGGGCTAGTTTCTAACCAATTCGCCCCGTTAAGAGTTGGTGGTGCTGCTGCTGCGGGTCTTACAAGGCAATTACTAGGTCAGAACCTGCAAGTCCTGCTTTCCACAACTAGGCAGCTGTGGGAGGAGCAGCAGCTGCTGCTGCACCCGCCGCCAACCGCCGCCAACCCGGCTGTCAATCAGTCGGCGGCTGCAAATGGAGCATTTAATCTGTGTGGCTTGGAAATGAATGCGTTTGGCCACGCACGACTGTCGGCTAACACAAGTGCCAGCCAATTTGCCATGCCCCGCCGCAGCCTGTGCTCACAGCTCCCATTACCATTTTAGCCATGATGAGCCGCCAAAAAGCAATAAAATATCGTTTTATTAGCATGCCGCGGTTGCGTTGTGCTGCGCGGCGGCGCGGGCGTATGCTGCCGGGCTATATTATGGATGGCTTCGCTCGGGTGTCCGTTGCAGCGCTCTTTTGGTGGCGTCGACAACGAACACGAGCCACGTGCACTTGCCAAACGAGTCCGCAGCTCCACTATCCGCATTTGACTTAATTCTTAATGAAAAGCACCAGCTGGGCCCAGCAGCGGCAAGTGGCGCGGGTTGTGGCAAGCGGGCTGCCTCTTGCATTTAGTATGCACTTAAACATGCAGCAGCCACTGGCCTGGCCTGGCCTGAGCCCTGGCCTGAGACCTGGCCTGAGCCCTGGCTCTCTATGGGTCTGTGGGTCTGCGTGGCAGGCGAGACACGACGTCGGCCCCTGACCAGAATTTATGCATATGACCTCAGTTATTGACATAATTTCGTGGTCGAATCGCATTGAAAACGAAATGTGCGCATTAAAAAAGCCAGTCAGAATCTCGTTTGTTTTTTTTTAACTTGGGCTCCCCTTTGGTAGCTGCAGTTGCGCTCAGTGGCGGCAGCACGAATTTTTTTGAAGGGGGGCTAACTAAAAAGAAACAAATAAGTATAATATAGAGAATATTTAAGGGAGTCTTGCAGGTTTTACAGTACAGAACATTTTAGCCAGACTGAAAAGTTGAGACTATATAAAAATATGAACCTATATGAACCTATAAGAGCTCAGCTCTCAGCGAAGCTAACCCAACGACATTTAGCACAGCGTTAGCCACAGACAACATATATAACGTATATGGCTAAATCACATAACTATATCAAGATATAGCCATAGTTATATATAATAACTATCCTAGAGATTTTTTGCTTTTCAAGATATAGATAATTTATATATATATTAAAGCAAACAACAAGCTTAAAGCTTACTTTATACAATTTGGCTTGCATTTAAGTTTATCGAAAAAATATACTAAAATGGATCGATTCGTCGCAGAACAGGTTTTATCTATTCAAGATTTATTTATATTTTTTTTAAATATCTTTAAGGAAAACCCGTCAAAAGTAACTATATAATTCAATTTGTCAATTTTTTAAGCATAATCGAAAGTTGCATCTTATTTAGGTTAACTTTTCGAAATTTTGCGTTCTAATCTTAGACATTCGGACAACATTCTGGGGTTCGAACCCTGGACCTTATTTATGCTACATTCTATAAGGTCACTTCAAGTTTTTTTCCGTTTTTTAATAAAGGAACGTTTTTTTTTTTAAAGTTGTTTTTCTAAATATCCCGAAAAAACGCGCCCAAAGCCAATATGTTTTAATTTTTGAAAAATGTTGTCAATTTCTTAACAAAATTCAACATTCTTCTCATTTTTGTCGAAGTTCTGAATTCGAATCTTAGGCTACATTTAAATACCAGCCTGGAATTCAAATCCTGTAGCCTAATTGTTCCACAAGCTCTCCTATAGTTTTCTCATATTGAAACATCAGCTAAAAATTGCAATTAATTAGATATTTCAGCTTGAGCACAACATTCGAGGGGGGATTTAATTGTTGGCCCCTGCCGGACTACGCCACTGTCTGCAATTGCCGCTGAAGATGATGCGAATCATTGGTTTTCGGGCTCGCTGAATCGCTGCCTCGTTGCCTCGCTGCCTCGCTGATTGTGCAAATGTTCACGCTGCTTTGGACAAATGCGCAAATTTGTATGTTTCCGCAAATGTTGGCTAAATCTCTGCTCGAGACGGGCTCCGACTGGCTGCCAGGCGGGCAGGCGGCAGCAAGTGATTATCATCCAGTTCGAGGATGGGAGCCAATCTCAGCGCATTTGTCAAATTTCCCACTTAATCCGACGCGTCGCTTGGCAGCGCGTATGCATGGAAAATTGTCGCAGCCAAAAGGCGCCCCACGGTGCGCCCCCTCCAGCCGAATCCAACTGCGATTCCAAATCTCTTCGAGCTGCGACTGGTCCAACTGCTGCCGCTGCTCGGCTGCTGCTTCGACTCTGGCTCAGAGCGAGGCGCTTTAATTGGTCTTATGAAATGGACAAAGTGCGAAATGAGTTATGCGCACGCGCGCACCCGCCACAGCAGCCGAAAGAGAGTGTGCGTGAGTGTGCGTGTGTGTGTGCGTGTGTGTGTGTGCGTGTGTGTGCGTGTGTGCTTGAGTCCGCGTCCAGACCGATAATGAACGCATGTGGGAATTCGAAAATTGGATTTGGGTATTGTGCAACACACAGCTCGCTCGTTGGCTCCGTCCAGCTGGTCGGAGCACCTCTCTCTACCCCCTGCCCCTGCCCCTGCCACTACCCCTAAGCCCCTACCCCCTCCTCCTTGGCAATGTGTGAGCACGCAAAGTATCTATTAGCGTCGCCTTTGCGCGCCAGAGTCAAACGGAATCTGTTTAGCGAGTCGCTCTTGTCGCTTGCTTCTTGCCACTTGCCTCTTGCCACTTGCCACTTGGCAGTTGCCAGTTGGTAGTTGCGTCTCTGTTGCAACTGCGGCGAATTATCTGTTAATTTGTGGCAATTTAGAGATTTGCCGATACGCTAAGTGAAGCGCATTGAGCAGCTGATAGCCAGATATACCAAAACGGTAGCCTTGTTGCCTTTTCGATCCGCTGCGATTGAGTTGTTGACGTATTTGTCAGTGCAGTGCCATAGCAAGCTGCTTTTTGTCAGCTAGCCGCGGTTCAACTCCAGGCCACGCGCCTGATTAGGCCTGTATACCCTGTAAATGCCTAAAATTTGCCAAAAAGGGGTTATAGGGACTTGTGCAGTTTCTCTCACTTTTAATCTGTTGACATATTTTTATAATCGATAATTATTGATGCATGAAGCACGTTTAGAAATCGATATTTATTCATTTTGTTGTATATCCCATTCTATCTGTATGCAAGCGAACGTACTCAAGCTATTCATAGATATCGATGTATCGAAAGGTTCAAGGAAAAAAATATTTATCGATGACACATATTCCTACCTATGCTATCGGAATATATGTAAACACAAATTTTGCTTGCCTAAATGTACGATATGAATCGAAAAGTATTGACTATCGATGTATATATTGATAAATATTTAACGAGCTATCGATTAAAATATTCCATATAGATTTATCACTAAGTGTTATCTAAGGATGTTTCGATCAAATCGATGTTATCGATGACATCGATTAGTATCGATTTATGGGCTATATCGATAATTATGAGCCTATCGACGACATCAACTTATCGATTTATTAGCTGCGTTTACTTTGATTTTCTTCATTTCAATTGGTTAAACTCAGTATTCTTGAATGATAGCAAATCACTTAATCACATGAGCAC